>WWET01006273.1:0-17039 GCA_011038615.1 Limnodynastes dumerilii
CCGATACGCTGTGCTTTAGTAAGCACATCGCATCTGTGTAGGTCTGGATCAGGCCCATACTTACTACAACACACCCCAACCCTTCCGATGTTAGTCTGATCTAATATCTCCACATCCCCAACATGTGAAGAGGTAATCAGGCAATGATTTGGTCCAGTAATACAGGAGGATCGCAAACAATTTCACGGCCTAGGAACCAGCTTGTTTGGTGAAAGCTAAAATGTATTTGTCTTTTACGTTCTATCGGTAATATATGGCTCCTAGACCTGGAAGAAACGTTCTGTTGACTGTTCCTTCTTCAGCATAGTCTCCACCCACTCCATCCTAAATGCATAGAAAAGTTTGTTTTTAAATAAAGATATAGTATACAGTATACATTGTATACATTGTAACCATAGGTGCAACAGCACTAAGTATAAGTAATAGTTTCTTTTCCCCTCTACTTTTTCACTGACCTTCGGGAATCATGCCAAAGGCTGCCCACTCAGGAGTAAGGAGAACATGGCTACCCAGATGTCCCTCAGCAAATTTGCTAATCTCTATCCAGAAGCACCTTATTATTGGGCAGCTCCAAAGACAGTGGAACAGGTCAGCCTCTGGCTGATTACATCTAAGACAATTGGTATTAGTTAGATTACCCATTTTAAATCTTCTAACAGGTGATAAATATGCATGGTGGAAAATGTTAAGAAACATCTCCATGTAAGTATTTGCAGGCATAAGTTTACACGACAATTGCACAATATAGCTGTATTGGGTTATCACACCTGCCCAGCGTCAAGGCACTTCCAGTAGGTGAGTCGCTATCCATCTGCTATATGTGTACTCAGGAGGCCTGTAGTAAGACTCTCCGGCCATTTGAAAAGTGTCAAATAAAGAAATAATCGCACAGGTTTTAATTTCACATGAAAGACGTGGTATCCTTAATAAACAAGGGCCAGATTTACTAAGCTGTGGGTTTGGATAAGTGGAGAAGTTGCCCATAGCAACCAATCAGATATAAGCTAACATTCTATAGTATATAAAAAGAAAGTGAGAGCTAGAATCTGATTGGTTGCTATAGACAACATCTCCACTTTTCCAGACCTGCAGCTTAGTAAATCTGTCTCTAAGGATACAACACAGTGGTCAACTAATTAACTAAACTAAAAACAAGAGAAGAGGAGACTCAATATAACCACTTTATGGTACAAACACCTACGTCTAAGTAATTAGTTGCCATGATATAGTAAATTTACACCAAAAAGATTCCAAAGATAAAACATCTAATTTTATTGATATAGTTAAAAGTAGGTAAATATTAATATATCAAATTGCTAAATATCCCAGAATGGATGAGTATAAGCAATTTTGTATTTTTCTGATTTTTCATCATTATTGTATGCCCTTTATTTACTTAGCCATACTTATGTATTTGAATATTGGATGAGCATATTTGATACTGTCTCTTTACCCTGATTATATTTACTGTATGTACCCTACTGTTTACATTTAATATTTCTCATCGACAGACGGTTGTGGGATATTTCGCCATTTGATACACTAATATTTACCTACATTTTTTGGAATCTTTTTGGTATATATTTACAATATGATCGCAACTAATTACTTAGGCTTAAGTGTGTGCACCATAAAGTGCTTATATGGAGCTTCTTCTAGGTTCTCTTGTTTGTCATCTGAACAGTGTGCAGCAGCCATATTGGGGAGGGGTCAGGCTCCCAAAGTAAAACTAGTAACAGCGACAAGAAAACACACTAGGCTGCAGCCAAGGACCAAGTGACCGCTGTGTAACTACAAGGATCAAAAGACAGGTCCGGCGCTCCAAACACACATTATATAACACTATGTGTCAGCACATACATAAAAAGGAGGTTAAGGTTACAATATTGCTATATTGTGTTATCTCACCTGCCCAGCGTCAAGGCACCTCCTGTAGGTGAGTCCAAATGGAGATTTTCATAACTCCACATGACAGTGGAGGGGAGTTCACTCTGCTCTTGTAAGTGTAGTTAAAGACCCCCCCGCATATGGGCAGAGGGAGGTACATTACTATTTTATAATTTGTATTATAATATTATTATTATTATTATTATTATTATTGTTATTATTAATATTATTATTATTATTATTATTTTTTAATTATTATTATTTAATGATAATTTCCACTTAAGTTTTAAAATGTAAAAAAAAATGTTATATACCATTTTTCATAACAATGGAAGACTATTCTGTTTAAAATAGTGAAATACATTTTAAGTTACTCAAAATAAAAAAGCTATCAATATGCAATTTCCTTAACAATCTCCTTAACAATTTTATGTACAGTTAAACATTAAATGCAATATTTCAAGATCTATCTAGTGTATATCTAGGGTCATGAACTAAAACTAACCTTTTGTAAATAAACTGAAACAGAATTTATTTATATATGTATGACAATAAATCAATAAATATGAGTGTGAATATATGGAATGCATTTATATATGGCTATAACAGTAACACAATATATAATACAATATATAGCACTTTCAATATGTTGTATTTATGTGTAAAAATTGGATTCCTTTCTTGATACATACCATGCTCTTAATAGACTTAATTCAGAGTCTAAACATTCCATTTCCACTTGTTTTAACATGAGACCTGATTCACAATAAAAAAAAATGCAGCTTTTTTAGGTGTGTATATTTAAAAAGGGATATACTGCGCATGCATAGTAACTTAATATATGCAAGTTACGTAGGACTAACGAACAGGATGGCTCTGAATCACCATTACGAACCTATTACCTCAAGGTTAAAATAGGTGTTACCTGACCGCGCTCCCTTTCTTCAATTGGCAGCAGTTGCCTCCTACTCCCGGAGTTACACTCAGTTTTTGTGAACAAAAATAAACCCCTTACTATACTCCCATAATGTCCCAAAAATTGTTAAACAGTAAGGTATACAAAAATCAAATATATAACACTGGAGTGAAGGAGTCCGCACTCACAAGTTCCTCTGATGGAGTTCAAAGTCACTTTTTTTTCCAAATTGTTATTCTATATTCAATCATTTTCTTCTTTTTTCCTTCCTTCCTCCTCTGTGTGTTCTAATACTTCCTTTTCAATGGATTTATATTCCTTACTAAACTGCGAAATGAAAGGAACCTTATTTTCCATATTTTTCTTTTCTTTCTACTTGCCTTTTTTCTCTCTAATCAAACTTTTCCTTTTCTTATTCTCAACCTCTTTGAAGATTCTATTGATCTCCCCTTCATTATATCTATTCTTCACAAATTGCTCAAATAAGATCTTTCCTTGTACCATATATTCCTCTTTGCTGGAACAGTTCCTCTTTATTTGGATGAATTGGCTTTTCGGAACAGATTTAAGCCATCTCCAAGTTACTTGTATTCTTTGCATGCAGGGATATATCTTTGAATTGCTTACTGCACACAGATACTGACCAGCTTTACTATCACACTGTTATTTAGACTTGGGATAGGAAACATCACCTCTCAACTCTAATACTGTTTGCAACAGATGAAATATGACTCCCCTGCAATCACCATGGTTTAGCCCAGGAGTGACTTTCCTCTCTTATTTTCAAGCTCCTTCTTTAGTCTGAGTTAGGCCTATTTGGCCAAATCCAGAACTACGTGTCTATTACGCTAGCGTAATTACTATGCACTCCCCCAGGCACTCCCCTCGGCCGTACCTACTTTTGCCATTTTACGCTTTCCAAACCCTACCTTAACTTTTCAATGCGTAACTCCTGACGACCGTAATGGCTGCACGTACTTACGCGCCTAAACACGCCCCTACTGTACGATTTAAATGCCTCCCACGCCTCCGAAGCGTAATTACAGGTGTCGTATGTCTGGAACCGCCACTTCATTCGTAGTTACGCTCTTGATACTAGGCTGGTACATATACGTTCATAGTTATGTGCCGTAACATCTGCCTCACGCATACGCAGTACATACAAAAGAGAGGGCCAGTTTCACAATCCCGGACCTATTGCACATGCGTCCTTAATTTACTGATAATAGCTATTGCGCATGCGTAGATTACGTAGGTCTTAAAGACCGCATATTTGCAATCTACGTAACAAAACAATACGTAGATTCCATAAAATAGTTACTACGCATGCGCAATAGCTATTATCAGTAAATTAAGGACGTATGAGCAATACCTCCGGGATTGTGAAATTAGACCAGCGTTTTTAAGTCTTTGGCAAGCGTAAATATACTAGCGGACAAAGCTCTGGATCTGACTGATTATCTCTTTAGTAGTCAATTAAAATGAAAAAAAAATGGACTGCGTCCAGGCTGACAAGTTTTGTGTTTTGCGACTGGATCCAGACTTACACAAGGTGTGCATTTGCTAAACGCATTTCCATGCGCTTTCTGGCAGTGTGCGCAAGTGTATGTGTTAGAGGGGATGAGGAAGAATGTTCAGCTGCTAAGCCCCACCCACTTTTAAGCCACGCTCACTTTTTAAACTCTGCCCACTTTGAACCATGTAATGTGGGGAGAATGGTGTGATTGATGGATATATTATGTAATGTGGGGAGAGTGATGTGATTGATGGACATAATATGTAATGTGGAGAGAGTGATGTGACTATTGGGTATAATATGTAATGTGGGGAGAGTGGTATAACTGTGGGTGTGTAATATATTATGTGGAGAGAGTGATGTGACTATTGGGTATTATATGTAATGTGGGGAGAGTGATGTGATTGGTGGTCATAATATGTAATGTGGGGAGAGTGATGTGATTTATGGACATAATATGTAATGTAGGGAGAGTGATGTGATTGATGGACATAATATGTAATGTGGAGAGAGTGGTGTGATTGATGGATATAATATGTAATGTGGAGAGAATGGTGTGATTGATGGACATAATATGTAATGTGGGGAGAGTGATGTGATTGTTGGATATAATATGTAATGTGGGGAGAGTGATGTGATTGTTGGGTATAATATATAATGTGGGTAGAGTGATGTGATTGATGGATATAATATGTAATGTGGGGAGAGTGATGTTATTTTTGGATATAATATGTAATGTGGGGAGAATGGTGTGATTGTTGGATATAATATGTAATGTGGGGAGAGTGATATGATTGATGGACATAATATGTAATGTGGGGAGAGTGATGTGATTGTTGGATATAATATGTAATGTGGGGAGAGTGGTGTTATTTGGGGGTGTGATATATTATGTGGAGAGAGTTATGTGACTATTGGGTATAATATGTAATGTGGGGAGAGTGTTATGACTGTGGGTGTGTAATATGTAATGTGGAGAGAGTGATGTGATTGATGGACATAATATGTAATATGGAGGGAGTGGTATGACTGTGGGTGTGTAATATGTAATGTGGGGAGAGTGATGTGATTGATGGATATAATATGTAATGTGGGGAGAGTGGTGTTATTTGGGGGTGTGATATATTATGTAGAGAGAGTGATGTGATTGTTGGATATAATATGTAATGTGCGGAGAGTGGTGTGACTTCTATTTAGAAGTGGTGGTATGAAAATATAGAATTTATAGAAGTGAATGGAGATTAATAGCTTTTCAATTAACTAAGTGGGAGAAATGATGGTATGGCATACGCCCGTATACCCCTTCACTTCAAGCCCTGTCATATATTTCAATAATGTTCACCTTGGTGTTGGGTTCTGCTATAATAGGTGATGTGAGTTATTGCTGTAATATCTGAGGTAGTAGCATAGGCCAAGACCCATGTAAATGCTGTTAAAATTTCCATACCCCCACTTTAAAATTCCCACTATGAACACAGATGTAAATTGTACAGTGAGGCCATGCAAAAATGCATTATGCTGTATCCTGACTTTCAAGCAGTCCCCATTTTGAGTGAAATCTTAAGGTACAGATGTGTCCGCGGTTAGCTTTCTACGTCAGGATGCAAATTTTGTAGCATGCAGTGTAAAGCTGACCATTATTAAAGCAATAAAACTCTGTTTACCTCTCATTTAGTACTAACTGTGGCTTCCGCTGTAAGTTTCATCAAAGGTAATGTCACCTACACACATTGGTCCGTCTAACTTTTAGCTCCAATTATGCATATTGAATGGATGACGTCTCCTCTATTGAAACTCACAGTGGGAGCCAAAAATGAGAGTTAAACAGAGTTTTATTAATTTCTTCAGTTAATGTAAGTCCCTAACACCGTTTCCCAGGGGGCGAGTCCGCTATACTTAGCGATCTTATGCCATGTATGGTAGGCTTGTCCTGTTTTGCCAAAAAGGTGTATGTGGACATATCTGTAGGGGTCAGGGATTGTAAGTCCTTGTGTATGAGGGGAGTGGCCTACCCTCACTGCTGTGCTCGTAGTCACACTGCACATGCTTCAAGCTGCCGAAACATTAGCATATTTCCAAACTAGCCCTAATTTGGCAGAACTGTCCTGATTTGTAAATGAGAAAATGGGCAAAGTTTTGGCCAAATATGGTAATTTACTGGTGGAACTGGGCAGAACCAGACAAGGTTTTTTTTGCCCTACTTTCAGGATTCTAAATGTTCCAAGATATGCACTGTGAAACTATTGTTTTACAATAAATTCTCTAATAACAGACAGAATTGATGAATGAGGTGAATTTCTCCATCCTATTGATAAAATTGTTTTACAGTCTCAGATGTTCTATGGATTGGTCACCCCTAAAATCCAAGGAGATCTTGAGAAATATCTTTCAATGTCCCTGTAACATCTCAGTCAATGCTGTGTTCATTTTACATTGTTGAGAATGTATAAACCTCCCCCACCAAAACAAGACTGGAATATTGGACTTGATTCCAATTTCTGTGCGACTTATGTGTGTACGGAGATCTGTTACTAGGCACGGAAGAAGGGGATGCACGACCCACTTACGTGTCTAAAACCCTACTTTAACTGCTATTTTCCACCCCCCCCTAGCCTTTCCCTGTCTGCCGCGGTTTAGGCATGTGGATTTCACGTGCCGGCCCTGTCTAAGGAAATTCTTTGAAGGACTGCACGCACATAACATCTGGTGCGTGCAGGTTACATGTGCTCTTAGTCATTGTAGGCAGGGCTGAGTTTACATGTGGGCATTCCCTCTTAGTCATTGTAGGCAGGGCTGAGTTTACATGTGGGAATTCCCTCTTAGTCATTGTAGGCAGGGCTGAGTTTACATGTGGGCATTCCCTCTTAGTCGTTGTAGGCAGGTCTGAGTTTACATGTGAGCATACCCTCTTAGTCATTGTAGGCAGGGCTGAGTTTACACACGGGGGTTACCTCTTAGTCATTGTAGGCAGGGCTGAGTTTACATGTGGGTGTTCCCTCTTAGTCAATGTAAACAGGGCTGAGTTTACATGTGGGTGTTCTCTCTTAGTCATTGTAGGCAGGGCTGAGTTTACATGTGGGCATTCCCTCTTAGTCATTGTAGGCAGGGCTTAGTTTACATGCGGGGGGGTTCCCTCTTAGTCATTCTATAGTATATTAATTTCCTCTCTCTATGTTCAAATTCAGACTTTCCAAAATTTCTGTGCGCTTCAGATGCAAAACTTTAAGTAGTCCCTGGATGTCAGAGATCAGTCCATACAAGTGTAACCCAAGGCTAATGAATCAAACCGAAACTTGCATTAAAATTGGAAGTCTGGTAAAGACAATTTTTTTTTGAGTCAGATGTAAACTCAGATGTAAACTAATCCTATGGAAAAAGTTTTGGCAATGATAATCCATCCCAAATTCCCTTTATGCTGCAAATTGCATCATAGGAGAAAAAAAAAAGTGGAAAATAGGGCACAATGTGCAATAGAGATTTTATTGAAATTTGTAAAGTAAAATAAATGGTGATGTTGTTTCATATGAAGTCAGGTTAACCCTCAATGGTGTCTCCAAAAATGTCATATTTTAGATTTTTTATTTTTATACCGCCAGTTGAAAGAACATAAAAAAATGGACCTGTGGCATACAATGGGAGAATAATAAATTGAATATAAATTTATTCACTCTCCTGTAATTGTAAAAAAATCACTACATAATTGCTCCATTAAGAGCAATAAAAGTGTAAATGTAGACCTGAGCAAATCATGTTGTACTGTGAGTGTGAGTTGAATATGAATGATTTTGCATGCAGGAAAAATCCTTTGCTATGTGTGTAGCATGTAGTATATATTAAGTCTCATCTAGTCTACAGGTTCAACTCAAAAAAAGGTCTAGATTTACTTAGCTGCTGGAAAGGAAAGTTACATAATATTACATAATAGAAAATGTCAGCTAGAATCTGATTGGTTGCTATGGGCAACATCTTCACTTTTTCATTTCTCACAGCTTAGTAAATCTGACCCAAAAAGTTTCTTAAGTTTATTGGTCAATTTAAATTTTAGTAATAAAATTAATTAAATCCACTGAGCTACATGAGCTAATATTGATTTAAAAAATATATAAATATAAAAAGAAATCACAAGTTTCGTTTGAATACCACTTTAATGGTCGCAAAGAAATGAATGCTGGTTGCTGTTTTATTTTATGAATATGCCTATATATCCGTTTTTTGAGCCCAGTTTCCTTTCTGTTGTTTAATAGGTGAAAGTCTGGTTTCAAAATCGCAGAATGAAATGGAAGCGCGTGAAAGGAGGTCAACAAGGAGCCGCAGCACGAGAGAAAGAACTGGTGAATGTGAAAAAAGGGACATTACTACCTTCAGAGCTGTCTGGAATCGGAGCGGCCAGCCTTCATCACACAGCCGACTCACTGGCCAATGATGACAGTCGAGATAGCGATCAGAGCTCAGATCATGCACACTTGTGATTCCTACATGAAAGTGACTTGCGACCAGTTTTGTTCTCAGGAATGAAAAAGGGCATGGCAAAGACTGGCTCCCACCAAGCACCACTCATAACGATTTTTCGGAACTTAAATATGTTTTTTAAAAAGAGGATTTACATGAATGACTTCAATAAGGTGTTACACATGACAATGCCGGGAAAAGAATAGATAGGTTAGGCCACCGTCTAGGGTATGATAACGTGAGGTGCACAAATCCACACATTCAGTTGATTTTTGTTTTTTTGTTTTTGTTTTTTTATGGATCCATTTATGGCCTCATAGAAGGTATAGTGTGGGAAATCTGAAATTACTGCTGTGATTGAATCATGTAAATGTGGGGATAGAAAGACATGGCATCGCACTTGGCATCTTTGATGCAATGATGAAGAATAAAATTGGGTTGGAACATTCCAATAGTATAGGATATGAAGGTGATCAGGTAATTGCATTGTAGCTTGCACTTTTGTTTACAAAATTATTTCCATAGGTAGGAACTCGCTGTCTCATGGTGTGCACTGTAAAGCTCCTAACGTCTTGTCACACTTGTTTAACACCAAAGTCTTACTTAAAATGGTGCAAGAGTCAGAATACAACATTTTTTTTTTTGCAGTACTTAATAGAGTTTCAAATTACATTTTAATATCACCAAAAAATGGACCTTGCATTAACTACACAAACTTTTTGTGATCTCTTTATACACTGACAAAAGAACTTTACAAGTAAGAACAAACACTACACCCCCAGCCAAAATAGTTAGGCTGAAGAATAGAATAAGAATCCCATACTATGCTAAAAATACTTTTTAAAAATAATTGTGCATGATCGATGATGGTTTTTTTTAAAACATGTCAATGAAATAATTTTTTTTTTTTTACAGAATTTTAAAAAATTAAGTCTTCAATATTTCCAAAACTGAAACAGATTAGTAAAAAAAAAAAAAAAAAACAACCAAAAAACAAAAATCAGCTCTGTAAATAAACATTTTGCAATTTTCCTGATTTTCTAACGATATTGCTGCAATATGGACACTCCACTTACTTTACTTTACTTATACTTTGAAATAGACAAAGGTCATGTTTAGGTCTTAATTCCTGGAATGGCATTTAACATGGCCAACGAAAGTAGAAAATATTTACTGAATGGGCCATCCACAAGACGAAAGGGTCAACGATTGACAAATGTCTTGCTCTTATGTAGACTGTGATGGATGTATCTAAAACATAATCATAATGCAACGTTGGACATTTGAACCCATACTTCTGCACATATTTAATGAAAACCAGTCAATCAATCAATATTTTGGCAATAATAATGATGGTCTGGTTGCAAACTTTAAAAAAAAAAATCTGTAAAAGTACAGTATAGCAAAAGAAAAGAAAAAAAATATAATAAAGTAACAAATTACTTACCATGTCCCTGTTCCTGCTTACGGCTCTATCCCCTGCTCCCCTGGCTCTGTGTCCACTTCTTCCCTTCCCTACTCTCGAGTCTTTCCCTTTCCCCACTCTGTCTTTGCTGTTCACAGCTCTGTCCTCTGTCCTTTCTTTCCTTGCTACATCTGAGTACTTCCCTGCTCTGTCCCCACTGCTCCCAGCTCTGTCCTCTGTCCTTTCTTTCCGTGCTGCACCTGAGTACTTCCCTGCTCTGTCCCCGCTGCTCCCAGCTCTGTCCTCTGCGTCTTTCTTTCCTTGCTGCATCTGAGTACTTCCCTACTCTGTCCCCACTGCTCCCAGCTCTGTCCTCTGTCCTTTCTTTCCTTGCTGCATCTGAGTACTTCCCTGCTCTGTCCCCACTGCTCCCAGCTTTGTGCTCTGCTCTTTTGTGTACTTTGACCCCCATATCTGCTCCTGGCTCTCTTCCCAATCTGTAGATTCTGTCCCTGTTGGTCTCTCTCCTTTTCTCTCTTCCATCCTACCAGCTCCTCCGCTCTCTCTTTCACAGTCTTCTTCCTTTTCTTTTTTTTCCATCTTATCAGCTGTTTCCCCTCTCACTATGATCTTCTTTCTACTTCTCTATCTCCCTCTCTCTCCCTCTCAGGGTTTGGGTTAGGATAATTGTATTGATGAATACATAAAGTATCAGCAACATAATGTTCTATCTGACTGCTGTCGAGCTAACAACTCTGTCAGCAGAATGCCGATTGGTCAACCCTGTTGGCATTTTAGTGCCGACGGGTTAATTGTCAACATTCAGATCTCCGGCGTAAAAACCAAACCCATCAGAAGTCCACTGATATGAGCATAGTGGATCGCAGAATGATCGCAAAAAATGCGTGTATACCAAGGCTTTGCAATTGCGGATCCGAAACTTGTAGATCGGAACACAAGTTAATCAGTAGTTTGGATCTGGTTTATAGACAGGAATGAATATCCGAAAAAGGGAACCGTATTTAATGGTGTCCTGTAACACCTGTGTGTACACACAACATATTATGCATATGGTAAAATGGGCTCCATAATCATTTGGTTTACATAAAGGAAATCACCTTGAAATTTTTATGTGTATGTACTGGCTAAGATTGACTGTGTATATATACATTATAAATATGTATGCATCATGATCTAAATCACAAATACCAAGAGCAATAAGACATAGAAAAACATTGTTTGTACTTTGTAAAAAAAACAGTAAAGACAATTTTCAATAAACGTAAATGATTTTTAAGTATTCTAAATCAGTGTTAATGTGTTTCTGACCTGAAGGGCAGAAGTTATTCTAAACAATACAGCTTATCTCGAGCCATCTTATGTGTAATGACACAAAACACAGAAGCGTATATGCAGTCCTAAAGACGGATGAACGAAACTATACGTAGATAACGTAAATTTGTTACTACGCATGCACAGTAACAAATACCGGTAAAATGCGGACGTATGTGAAATACGTCCGCTGGTGGGAATCCGATCCAATAAAACTGCGTTATCTCATTATTAGGAAGGATAACTGCAGACCTCTTGGCTAATTAGGACTGTGTAACATTCAAATAACTTCAGCAATGACATAGAGGCCTAGTTTGTCCATTTAAGATAGCAGGGGTTCCATATGTAAGACACAGGACTAGTTGACCCATACTTGACCCAAGGTATCTGTTACCACAAGTTGAAGAAATTTTGTTATATATACAGATATAGATGTTTGACGTAAGTATCTTCAAAAATGAGTATTAAAGGAGCCTTCCAAGACAATGGGTGTTTACATGGTCTTCCTTCTTACTCTCTCCAGCCTCAGTCTACTGGTCGTTAGCTATGAAGGATGAGCAATGTAACTGGATATGTAAAAATTTGTGGTATATATTCCACTATATATATTAATAGCTATATTTGCTACCCTGTTATGTAAACACATGCAGTCTGAGGAGAGTATATTCCTATGTTAAAGAAATCTTTATAAAATAAAACCATGCTTCTAATATTTGTGCCAATTCTAAGCAAGGTGTGGTGTGTTACACAGTACATTTAGGGCTATATTTGTATAATGGAATGTTTATGTAAAATTACTATCATCTGCTATTTATTACTTATACCTTGTTCTCCCCTCAGATATCTCCTTCAACACTTACTGAGTTACTGAGTTGTGATGATCTACCCACAATGGTGATGATGCTGGGTATGACATTTTTGGGGAGTGGGAATTTCCAGTATGGACCAAAAAGAGATATGTAAAGAGGGAGTACATACAACTCCATGGGGAATGTCATAAATCCATGACATACAGTAGTGCTCAGATACTGCTTTTCATTCTAAGATGCTCATTTCGCAACATGGTGGGAAAGTTAGATTGCAATCCATTAGTAAATCATTAAAGAATTGTTTATTTACCAGTTAGCAGCTGCTGGCTCAGACAATGCAGCTGACATCACCCATTCAATTCACAGGATGAGTCATATTGCTGTAGGACACTGAATGGGTGACTTCAGCTCCATTGTCTGATCTCTGTAGGAAGCTGTTAGCATCTAATTAGTAAGTAAACAAAGGTTTAAAGATTTCTGAAGTCCTATTCAACTTTTCCCAGCAAAATTTTACTTAATTTTGAGAAGGCTGAGCACAACTGTAGCATCATAGTAACATAGTTGATGAGGTTGAAAAAAGACACCAGTCTATCAAGTTCAACCTATTATGGATCTGCTAGGTGATCCCTATCTTATAACTGAAATTAATTTAGATGAAGCAACATCCAATTTGTTTCAATCTGGGAAAATCCCTCCTGACTTGAGATGCCAGTCCTTTTTGTTCAAGGATCCACTACTTTTCTTCATTTTAATTATGGTCATAGCCCTTTTCTGATAATTATTTATCTAACCCTTTCTTAAACATACCAGTTGAATCTGCCAACTCAACCTTCTGTGGCAGAGATTCTATATCTTGACTGCTCTTACTGTAAAAACCTCTTCCTTTGCTGGTTTTGAAACTTCCTTCCTCAACTTCATTAAATATTAAGTGAACCACCGTAACCAGCAAGACCAAGACCTTCAATGCACTCCTTATTGTGTTACCGATAATGGGCCAGATCCAGACCTACGTATGCTAGCGATTTTACGCTAGCTGCTGACGTAAAATCGCTGTTTAGTATTAACTGCGCATGCGTGCGACAGATGTTACGACAGGTAACTCTAAACGTATGTACCATCAGCGTAACGATGACTGAAGGGACGGGTTCATCCATACGACACGGCAGTTACGTTTGGTAGGCGGAGGGAGGCATTTAAGTCATACAGTATGGGCCGGGTTAGGCCGTTACGTAGGTGAATCCATTAGGTACGTCAGTACTTATAATAAAAATAATAATGATGAATAAAATTTATAAGGGTATAGGTACAGTGTACGTGTATGGGTCAGTGGGGGAAGTAAATCATAGGTCCACAGTCTTCTTCTGGTGTTCCCCTCCACGGGGTGAATATTTCCAATAGAGCCACAGAGGGGATATGTGAGAAAAGACGTTTAAATCACACAATTCAATACATAGTAAAATATAAACTCAAACCAGCTGTACCGCGGATCAGATGTCCATAAGCATGACCGCAGGTGGATGGCGTAAAGATGGAAGGTCCCAGGTTAGGCGCCGCTCTTACCGTTCAGTCTCCTAATGGTCACCGTCTGAGTCCACGCTGGATTCGTTTCGGGCTGGATCCGACCTTTCTCAAGATCTGACAGATGCTGAATGGCCCCACTTCCCCTACCAACCCTGGGTGCAGGATGAATGCCACAGGGCCCCCTGTTCTGAGGGGCCTGTGTGCACTGCACACCCTGCACCCATTATAGATACGTCTATGCTGTCACCGTTGGAGTCTTCATGGAGACGGGTTTTGGGCACAATGCCAAAAAATGATGGCAGAACGTGCTTGAGTGCCGCAAAGTGATCTATTGAAAACAACTCATCAGTGTGGTGAATTGCACCCAGTAAATTGTATCCACATGTTCCCTGACCATTGAAGTCTTATATATTAGTGGTTCAACGATCAACTTTTCCTGAAAAGAAAAGAAAAATTACGAATTCCTTCATCTGCAGGTCACATGACTGAGCACATGAATGAGGGTGTTTCCGTGTTGTACACCAAAGATTTTAATTTTTAAACAAACTCGCTATATAAAATATTTTTCTAACATTAGAAAAAATTAACAAATTCCACAATGTAATAATAATAAAAAAAGACTTTACTATTTATTGTTGAAATAATCCATGGAGAAAGAGCTGAAGTTTTAAATTACTTTGGCACATCATACTTAAAAACCACCGGAATACTGAGACACGGAGGCCCTGTGTAGTTATTAATGGACACAAGGTTTAAAATCCATTATCATAAAGTTCCATCAACACTGCCAACATTATCTAATAGACCAAGTTAAAGGCAACCACAAAACTCAGCTTTCGGCACTATCCTTTGCAGCTGCTTTCATCTGCATCTATTAAACATATAAATTAGCAAAAAGAAAGAAAGAGAGAGAGAAAGGAAAGGATGGAGCCAGGACAGTGGAACAAAACTGAATTAGCAACTGAATAAAAGAACAAGTAAGCCACAATTTGACATTTGCATGTATCAAAGGCTATGTTTTACTGCACTGAATAATATACATAAAGTGATTAGCTTTAAAGCTGCGCTAACACCTAAAGTTTGTGATGGTTTTTGTTCACAACAACGCGTTTCACTTCCGGCTCAATAGATTCCCTCTTCTGCAGGATTAATTGTAAGTTTTTATGCAGCATCTTTGCTTACATTACATTCATAAGATTATGTTTTAAAGCTAGACAGTTTTTCTCTAACTTCCACTGGCTTCAATCTGGTCGTGGCCACAGTTACGCACTGCGCATGCACTCGCCCTCTTGATTGGAAGTTTGGCTCTTGCGACTGACCTTTAGCACATCCTTACTGCAACTGCAACTCATCCACAAATGCACTTTTGATTCAGGTCTAGAGACACTGTACCGTGTAAGACCCTTTGAGTCTTGACCTGTGTTTGTCAGTCACTATTGGACTTGTTGATATAATCCTATTGCACATAATGCATATTATACACAGCAGATACAAGCCATCTGGCCCATCCAGTCTGCCCAGACCTTAGACCCTATCTAACCTTCAATTTATTTTAACATTTATAATATGAAGTAACTTTTCTGCACATTTTCTCTTAACCTACCAACCTCCAGTTTATACACATACCTTCTCTACTTGATTACACCCCTTGATAAATGTGAAAACTGCTATCATATCCCCCCTTTCCCTTCTCAGATCCTAGCTACTTCCTCTAGTTTTTCTTTATATGTTGTGCGACACATGCACCATTTTAGTTGCTCTTCTCTGCTCCAAGTTATACATATTTACTTCCTCTAGTCTTTCTCAGGGTTGCTGACTCTCCCAGAATATCCGGGAGACTCCTAAAATTTGGGCAGTTCACCCGGTATCCCGGGAGAGCCGGCAAAGCTCCCGCAAGCCCCAACAAGCCATCAGTTACTACTGTCATCCCTAGTGTTACTAGGGATGTGCGGTGCTTGATGATGTCATCAAGCCCCGCTCATCCCCTGAAACGCTGGAGATTACAGGAGTGATTGACAGGGGATGGGGCTTAATGACATGATTTGCAAAAATCACGTAATTAAACCCCGCCCCTTGCAGAAATCTATGGCTTTTCTCTGGGTTCTCTCGGAGGGAAGCTCTAAAATGTTGGCAACCCTAGTCTTTCTTTGTATGTTGTGTGGCACATGCACAAGTTTAATTGCTCTTCTCTGCTCCAAGCTTCTTCTTCTAGTCTTTTTTGGTATGGTGTGTGACACAGGCCATGCACCATTTTAGTTGCTCTTCTTTGCACAGACTCTAATGTATTTATGTCTTTCTGGAGATATGGCCTCCAGCACTGAACACCAATGAACTATAAAGTGACATTACTACATTCCTCTACTAATTCCTCTCCCTATGCAACCAAGCATCTAACTTGCCTTTCTATTTGTGTTGTCACATTGCTTGACTACATTTAATAATATATTGAGCTTTTGGGCCAGCTTTACTAAGCTGGCGGGCAAGGAAAAGATTTTGCCTGTAGCAACCAATCAGATTCTAGCTGATATTCTCAAGTATGTAATAGGAAAGTGAGAGCTAGAATCTGATTGGTTGCTATGGGCAACATCTCCACCTTTCCTTTCCCGCATCTTAGTAAATCTGGCCCTTTGGAAAAAATGTTTACCCAAGTGCATGATTTTTCGATTTTTTGGCATTAAACTGCAGGTGCCACACTTTGGAACATTTTTATGTCATGCTATATTTGCTTTAAGATTTTGTAATAAAGTTTTTACATTTTAATACTTGCTTCTATATTTAATATTCTTTCTATGTGTACTTTTCTTTCATACAAAAAATATATAAACTTTTTTTTTTTATCAGCGACATTACCATACCCTCCAACATGATCCATTCCATTAGGTACAAAATACTCTGCTCCTCAGTTTCCAACTGTCAGTTACTATGGTAACCACCTTTGTTGAAGAGGCAAATCGTTTTTAAATATCAGTTAATTCATTTAAACCAGGTGAGTGACAGTTGGAAGCTCTGGAGCGGATTAAATTGTACCTAATGGAATGGGTCATGTTGGAGGGTCTGCATTACTATTCTATGTGCGTTCAAAAATAAACAGATTAGCGTAATAGCACAAGACATTTCAACAAATTCCCAATTCCCGATTCCAAAGCGCGTTTGACAAAGAGAGCAAATACCATTAGTATTGTGTCATTTCCAATATTTGGAGAC
>WWET01006273.1:17064-32060 GCA_011038615.1 Limnodynastes dumerilii
TCTTTCCCCTGGAGTGTTCATTCATGCACGAGTCCAGAAATAACATTCCTCTTTCATTGCAGAAATCATTTTTAATGCTGCCATTTGCAAATAGCGACATCTTAAGTAAAGAAATCCGTTGTGCAGCTGGGTACGTTTTCCTTTCTGTTCACGAAGATGAATTCCTGAGGAAATGCGTTTTGAAAATTGAATGTAATAAAACTTCATTGGGACCGGACAGATATAACATGGAATAAATATGACTTTGTTTCCCACACAGCATCATGATAAGAGGTTTGTTAGCTAAAGCCTGAAGGCTGTCTATGCATCCTGTTCACACCTTCCGAATAATGACACGGTTACATTCAGATAGGGTCACATTCATGAGTGATATTTAAATTAAGTTTGTACACATAAGCAGTAGTTTAATAATGAGCAATAATGTGGTTATTGCTTGTACGGTAAAAAGGAGCCGCTTTTCAACTCGAACGGTGTATTTAAGTCTCAGTCAAGTGTTTCATTATACATAATTGTTCAAGCAAAATATGGCTGAGCTTTATAAAAACATTAATAAGATAGGACTTGGTTCCAGAAATATTGTTTCATAATGCAAGGGGTAGAATTAGGAATTTATAGGCTGAAATATAGTATGTAATATAGTCAAATATAGAAAGGAATTTTGAAGCTGGTGTAAGAAGTACAGTAATGCCGCTTTCAGTTTGCAGCCCAGGCAATAATCCGGATTTTTCAATCCGGGTATTACCGGGGCTTTTTGGTGAAAAAAGAAAAAAAAAACCCGGGTAAGTCCCTTAAAAAACTCCGGGGCAGACCCAGGAAATTCTGGGTCCCATTGTATAGGGGTTGCATGCGGCTCCCGGGGAGGGATTTGTTTACTGTTGCATAGCAACAGTACACAAATCTATCCAATCAGGTGCATTAGGTGAGACTGCACCTTTCACATTGCCGCTTATGAGGGTCCGTTGCGGGACCTGTGTCTAAGGGCCTGATCCAGACCTACGACCGCAATCGCCCGCGAGCGTAGCGTACGTTCGCCCGGGCGTAAAAACTTTCACGCCCATAACACTCCCATTGATTGTACCTGCTTACGGCGGCTGAACCCTACCCTAAGATTTTCCAGCGTACGTGCGAATTTTCGTACCGATACGCTGGTCGTACTGGGCTTAGCACGCCCATACTGTACAATTTAAATGGCTATCCCCGCCTCTGTGTAGTAACTCGAGCGTCCAGACTATCGTTGTAAAAAACGCACGCCCCTTGAGCGAAAAATACGCTGAAAATTCGCTCGCTGTACGCTCATGTCCTTCGGTCGACCGGAAGTTGTCATACTGCACATGCGTAGTGCGTTTTTTTTCACGAATTTTCGCTTACGATGAGCGTACGCTCGCTTGCGGTCGTAGGTCTGGATCAGGCCCTAAGTCCCGGGTTATTAGACCTGGATCCAGGCCCCCGATACCTTTCAGATCACCACCAAAAACCCGGGTTGCTAAGTTTTGGGCCAAAAACTTTGTTTTTTGTTTTTTTAGTGGCAATCTGGGGTATAAAACTTGGGCAAGGATTTGGGACCAGATTCAGACCCTGCACATTTTCCGTACTTCCGGGGGGGGGGTCTGTCCGTGAGAGAGAGGGTAGTGCTCGCCCCGTCACTCCCCTCTCTCGAGCGGGCTTTATGGTAGCTTACGCTGCCATAAGCCTGCATTAACTCAATCGTGCGGTCTCTATCGGCTGTCTTTATTTCTAAAAGGCATCCTTCTTGCCGGGGACACCCACCACTCAGCTTCAATCTGGTCAATCTTAGGATTGCTTCATTGTCTAGGGCGTTCATAGTCCCTGGTCCATGCTACTGGCTTCCTCGAATCACTGAGAACTGAGAATTATTTGTATATTTTTGCACAGTAAGCAGATTAATTGAACTGTATACCACAAAGTGACTGAGAGCTATATAGGAGCTAAGTGATATATGTTTTGTGGGTTTCAAGGAGGCACATCTCAGGGGAATCTCTGAAATCTGTTTTTATACTGTCAAAACCAAATGCCTGTAACATTTTCTGTCCATGTTTGATGAAATATTGTGATAAATCTAAATGTATTGCCATATAAATCATTTTCCAGGGGAGCAGACTGAAAATCATTTTTTATTTCTATTTTGGCTGGCAAAAAAAACCCATCAATGAAATATGAGTGTGGGGCACATTAATTATTTACATAGTTACATAGAAATAAACATACATATGAATAAATTAGGAAAGATATTACTGTGCATAGAAGCATAGCACATTCCTGGACCTTACAGCAGAATTTTGGAAAGAGGACATGTCATTTTTTTATTTTTTAAGTAAAAAAATGCACAACTATGAAATCGTTTTAAAAAAATAAAAAAATATTTTTACCTATTTTTTATTATAAAAATGTAGGTGAAAGATCAAGAGCTACAAAACATTAGGACCCCTTCCATTATATAGATCTGACTCTTCCTTTTGTTCCTTTGGCGCGGAAGCCATATCCAAAGTAGTTTAATCAGCGATTTCTTTGCAGGTAAGCAGAATGTATAGTAATGTGTTGTAGTGTGTACTGGGTGTAGAAGTGTTAATATTAATTATTTCATCCATTGATTAGAAAGAAAACATTGTCCAAAGTTACATTAACATCTGTACAGTACCATGCACAATAAATCGTTGGAAGGACCAGGCTGTACCACGGAAAAAAGGAAGTATCCCACCACTGAGATTAAATGTCACCGCTTGCCTGTAAACAACCATTTATTTTTCTAGGATCCGTGTCTGTAATAAGACTTGATTGAAAGGTGTAATAATGAAGTATGGAGGATTACAACTAAAGAATTTCATGTTATTCTATATCTATTGTATTAATAAAGTCATTAACATTGTTCTATCTTCAATGTATATAAAAATAAAAGTTCCCATATTTTGTCTTACATTTGGTTTGGTGTTAGTATATTTGACATAATTATGATGAATCTTATAAAAAAAATAATTGAAAAGGTAAAACAACCACAGTTCTAATTAACATTTGTGTCTGTGATCGGCCCAGTCCACCACTAGTTATTGGATGTCTCTCCAACTATTTAATATGCCCTGTACACTATTTGTACTTGTTTTTATCCAGATATACACCATGGACGGGATTCACAACTCCGCCTTTTGTAACTTATTTGGCTATTTATAAGTCAAGAACTTATGCGCATGCGTAGTAAATAATTAGCATTTTCAACGCTAGCATAAATTATTTCATACGTATGCGCATTAGCAATTAACGTATAAATACGCATGCAAGTTATAAAAAGCATAGTTGTGAATCAAGTACCATATACTTCTCCCAGATATCAGATATCTCCCAATGATTTACCAATCTATTGATCTGTCACACCTAACATATATTAAAAACCTCACCAAATATAGTAAATAACATGTACAAACCCCATCTCTATTTACACCCACTCCATAAAAGATAACTACCAAAGAAATGTGCTACCACCCTGCCTACAATTGTTTTCAACCACAATTTTTGAATGCTTGAAATGAGTTACACCTGGGCTAAACCATGTTGATTGCAGGGGGAGTCAAGGTAATTGTATTCTTTGCATGCAGGGATATATATTTGAATTGCTTACTGCACACAGATACTGACCAGCTTTACTATCACACTGTTATTTAGACTTGGGATAGGAAACATCACCTTTTAACTCTAATACTGTTTGCAACAGATGAAATATGACTCCGCTGCAATCACCATGGTTTAGCCCAGGAGTAACTCATTTCAAGCACTTACTTAAGTATGGATCCAGCCCAACTTTTATTTAACATAATATAAAATAACAAGAACTTTATTTGTTTAAACAATAAAATGTGGGTCTAACTTTCAACTTTTGTGCATGAAGTTCTTTTTGAAAGAATAGTTCCGTGACTGTGTTAGAAGAAGCAGTAGTTTGGAAGAAAGAGGATAGCGAAGAAGTCCGAGATGCTGGTCTTTTTCTTGCCAGTTGTCTTGTTAGGTTGATGTTCCTTCCAAAATGAAAGAAAATACATTTGGGAGAATTGTGCATCTTGAAAACATTAAAAAAAACAAAATTTTTAACATGTGTAAGGGGTTGCATCAGAAGTCTATTTTAATCCCATAACTAAACTAAAGGACGCATCCTTTGCAACCACAACCGTGTCCTTTTTTTATATAAACCTGTAAATAAAAATACTGTTACAAAACAATAACAAAACAACATCTCAACATCTCGCCCGTCACGGCTATGGCTCCTTCACATGGATTTCTTCTTCTTCAGGTTCCTTCGGAGGTTCCAGAATCTGTCTCCTGACAGAAGGAACAGGCCCTGAGCTGGGTGAGTACAGACGTGGAGCGACGACAGAGGGAGGCCAAAGGAATTCCGGCATCTGTTGCTGCTGCATCCGTCTGGCCCTGGAATCGTCTGCTAGACTCTGCATACTGGCAGACATCGTCTATTGGAAAAAGTTAAAATTTAACAAGTTTGTGACATAATGAACAGTGCATAACAATGTAGACATTTTTACCTATTTTTTCGAGTCCGGGGCATGTCAGAAATCTTAAAAAAAAAAGAAAGAAAGTACATTATAATAACTGCAATATCCTTTTTTACCAGCAAGATTATGGGCTGAAAATAAGAACTTAAAGCTACACCTGGGAAAAACCATGTTGATTTCAGGGGGAGTCAAGTTAATGTTATTCTATGCATGCAGGGAGAATGCTTTGCTTTTACTTATTGCACACAGATACCTGATCAGCTTCACTTTTAAACTGCTAATTAGACTTGAGCTGGGAAACATCACCTTTTAACTATAATACTGTTGCAACAAATGAAATTTGACTCCCCTGAAATCAACATGGTTTAGCCCAGGTGTAACTTTAAGTTCTTATTTTCAATCTCTGAATCAGGTTCTATATGTATAAAAGAACATTACCGTTTTCGCTAATGTTCATGTTTCTCCTGCAAGCTTCTAGAGATTCCAGCAAGGGCTCATCCTTGTGCTTGCTGCACTATGTGGACAACGTCATCCAATGTCTCATACACTTGTGAGCTTCATAAATTACAAGACATGTGGATGGATTTTATAAACAGAATTAATTTAAAAAAAACTCATTCATACCCAGCAATGATGGTGTGCTTGCCCCAGAAGCTGTCCCCAGTTGTGGTGCACTGCTGACATCTACACCAAAAAAAAATAATAATATATAATATTTTGTATATTGTTATCTGTTAATTTATAGGACAAGTATAATTCACTGTGCTGTACAGAGGGGATATCCTCTTCTGGCACATCAAACATTGCTGGGCTGTATGGCACGTCTGCAGTTGCTGTTTAAAATAAAATAAACAAAATTTAACTCACACCATTATGTGCATTGTGATACTTTATAAAATGTAAAAATAAAAACTTACAAGTAGTTATAGAGATTTTTTTCAATGTCGGTGTACTCCAGTGTGCTCTGTGATAAAAAAACAAAAAATAACATGGAAAGCTGAATTAAATAACATGTAACCTTTAAAAAATAGTACAAATATTTTCAAACATGTAACATAGGAACATTTTAGAAAGTACAGGAAAAAAGTGTAAAATAGCGCTAATCAGTATCCACTGTCAATTAATTAGTGAAATAGCTGCTACTTGATAGACAAACCTCCCTCTATAAACAAAGCATACAAAACAAACAAGAGCGATTAATTCACTAAAAAGACAGTTTAATTTCTAAAACAATTTTAAAATATAAATAGATATAAACCTCTCTGAATCAAAGTAGAGAGATAAAGGAATCGTCTCAAAAATCCTAATCCTCATATATCATCTCACAGAAACAGTATGCAGCATACTATATGAAATCAGTCCAACTGAATTAACAATATTTTCTTCCAATTGTAGATGTAGCGACATTATAGCAATACAATGTTGCAAACCATTAACTCAGTCCTTCTAGGCACTTTGGGCCTGATCCAGAACTATGCTGGCTGGCATTAAGACGCCAGACAGCAGTGTAAGATCGGCTTAAAAGCCGATCTGCACATGCGCCGGGCAGATGTTGCCCGGCGTAGCTACGGCAATGCCGATTGTTGATCGGGCATCTGTAGCAGCGCTGTAGTAACGCTGGAGGTAGCGTCCCCCAGCGTTACTGCGTTCAGGTTAGTGTAGGTGAGCGGGGGGAGTTAGTTTAATGAAGGAGGGAGGGGTTTGCGTCCAAACATATTGAGCGTATTTTACTTTGCTTAAGCCGGCTGAAGTTAGGGTAGCCTTCAGCCGGCATAAGCGAGGGAAAAATGCGCTCGCACAGGGGGAGTGTTGGGGAGAGTGAACACTAATACGCTGTGCTGTACTAAGCACAGCGCATCGGCGTAGGTCTGGATCAGGCCCTTTGAAACAACTGTACTCGACTGCATGTGGGTCCTCAGATGCCCATTCATAGTGCCAGATTGCATATGGGTAGATGGAAAGATAGGTCAGATGAATGGTTATATTAGAATTGTCCAGGGGCCCTAACGCGTTTCTCCACTTCCCAAGCGATTTCCTCAGAGAGTAGTCAAGTATAGAGACAGACGGCTCCAGACTACAAGCGAAGTTCGGCGGAGACGCAGTGCCTTTGAGGCCTACTTGGCCAACTGCACACTTCTACAGACTCCCACCACAACGAATACAAAGCGGGGTAAGCCGGACGCCGCAAGCCCATGTGATCACATTGAGAAATAGCCGACACGCTGTCAGATCACAATAAAGGAGCCAGCCTGAATTACACCTTACAGCTGCAGAGTGACATATCCTCAAGCTCCAACCTCGACATAACGGTGAGCTAAAATTGTCACAACCCAATGAGCAGGATCTGAATTATTGTTTTATCATCAGCTAAAAAGATATAATTGTGCCAAATACTCCAGAACATCGGGAGAGATATAGTATATTTATTACAGCTGGACACTGCCATAGTTAACACCTTATAGAGTGCTGAAGACATACTGACTGATACACATAAGGAGCTGAATCTTCTACATTGTCAATTGTTTCAAAGGGCCTGATCCAGAGCTACGGCCACCGTCGCTAGTACAGCGGCCGTAAGTGTAATGCGAATGCGCCGGGCAGATGTTGCCCGGCGTCACTATGGAAACACCTGATCGTAGATCGGGCGTCCATAGTAGCGCCGTAGGGACGCTGGAGGGGACGTCCCCCAGCGTCCCTACGCTGAAGTTAGTGTAGGGGGGCGGGAGGGTAATGAGGCTGGGAGGGCGGCGTTAACGTACTAACGCCGCCGTCCCAGCGTATCAACTCTCCCTTACGCCGGCTCAAGTTAGGGTAGCCTTCAGCCGGCGTAAGGGAGAGTTAATACGCTCCTACAAGGGGGAGTGTTGGGCCAGAGCAGCGCTGTTACGCTGAGCGCTACAGCGCTCAGTGTAACATCGTAGCTCTGGATCAGGCCCAAAGTGCCTAGAAGGACTGAATTAATGGTTTGCAACATTGTGTTGCTATAATATCGCTACATCTACAATTGGAAGAAGATATTGTTAATTCAGTTGGACTGATTTCATATGGTATGCTGCATACTGTTCCTGTGATATCACCAGATGATATACGAGGATTAGGATTTTTGAGACGATTCCCATATCTCTCTATGTTGATCCGGGAGGTTTAGATCTATTTATTTTTTAGAATTGTTTGTTTCGTATACATAGGAACATTACCAGCATCGCTGAGCACGACACTATCACTAACACTATCTGAGGATAAGTCCTTCATAGGAGTCCCTTCAATAACTGCATGTTTTCTCCAATTACTATGAATACTGCATGACATTTGTCACAACTGTGGTTGCACCAGGAATGACATCTTATTTCATCCGAATCTTTGCTTTTTTTACCGGTATTCCACTGGATTTAGGTCTTATATATCTTATCGGGACTTAGACATTTTACAACAGACGCGTCGTCTGGTCAGGTAAGTTTTTAACTCTTTCCTTCTTTTTATTTTTTTTATTTTCTCTTTTTGTTTCTTTTGCCCAGTGTTGTTCCTTACACGTATGAATATAGAACATCATTGGTGATTCCAGTGGGTCAAATATTATGTTTATTATTTTTTGTGGTTTTTTTTATTTATTAAAAAAAAATAGTTTATTCATTTTTTTGGTTTTTTAATTTACATACTTGTGGTTTCCAGTGGTCTACGCATATATATATATATATACCCCCTTATTCACTCCATAATAACAGCTATCAGGCTATCAGGGGGAGGAAATACTTACAATAACGCCATCCTCAGATGGCGTTATAAATACTCTCGGAGTGGAATGAAACACTCCACTCTGACAGTAACTTAATATAAAGAAAGGGCTATATTTACCTTTAATTTAATTCCCCTGGGAATGTAGCTGGTCCAGGCTCGCTTGTGATTGCAGCGAGCCTGGCAGCGTCCCTTTTAAAATTTACCAATACTCACCCCTCCGGTGAGCTCCCGCGAGGTCCAGCGATGATCTCGGTGCGCATCGCAGGCCACTTGTGCCGTGTATGCGGAGAGACTACATTGCAGGACTTCGAAAATGTCAAGCCCCAATATGAAAAGCCACTTTGTGTCTCCCAGACAGCTGAATTTATCTTTTTTTCTTCTTTTTTTTTTTTTTTTTACAGGTTTTAATGTTTTGAATGTATTACTTAATTTTTTTTGGTTAAAATACAAAAAAAAATAATTTTTTTTTTTTTTTACTTTTTTTTTTACATTAATGCATCCTCCTTCATACCAGCGGTCTCCCCATACATGCCTCCCTTTTCCTCCCCCTAATAACAGCTATTAAGAGGAGGAAAAGGGGGGGAATATGGGGATATCGCTGGTATGAAGGCACTAACGCCATCCTGAGATGGCGTTATTTTATCCCTCGGAACGGAATGATAATCTCAGCACCGAGGGATCGTAAATTGTAGTGTAGTGCCGGCACCCGCGAAGAATTATGAAGTGTGCGTGCATTGCCATGGAAACAGCAGATTTCCTTGGCGATTACATTAAATGTAAATGGTAAGTTCATCATTTTGAGGTGATAATGTCCGTTTTACTGTTAAAACAGGCATTATCACCTAAAAATGAAGTTGGTAAATATAGCCCAAAGTGCTGGCCCGCATTCAGAAAAACGGGCTGACACGGTGTTGCCATATTTACAAAGCTCGCCATAGAAACTGCAGTTTTCCATGATGATCCATATTTTGGAAATCTTATTCATTTTAATGCGATAATGAACTTTTACATGTGAAATTTAGCATTATCGCTTCAAAATAAAGTGTAATGTCTGTCAATAGAGACATAATGTAAACAATTAGTAAGACTGCGGATTTGATTAGACAGGGGGTGGGGCTTCAGGCAGTGATTTGCATAAATCACTGCCTCAAGCCCCGCCTCCATGCTGCCATCTCCTGTTTCTCTCAGGAGGGTGAAACAAGAAGTCAGTTACTATGGTATTTTCCATTCATGTATGAAAGGGGATGGAATTTACCCTCCCCCCACTGGCAAATGCATTAACTAGAAGCAAATTTGACTCTTCTCTGGCTGTTCGTCTCCTGTTCAGCTCCTAGAATAAAGAGAGAAGTAGGACACTGTTTACTGCTAATAGACCTATATACATTATACATGATCAATGCTTTATTATGACAGGAGAAACATACAGGACATGCATTCTGCTCCTTATCTGTTTATACCACGTGGTCTCAGTGTATAGAGTGTCAGAGTCCTTAAACCAGGAAGGAAGATCTCCCTCTGCTGCAGGCATACACAACAGTACACATTGCCCTGATTGCAAATGCAATAAACCAGCTCCATAGTCCCACTTTACCTGTCTTCTGTCCCTGCAGCCGGGTACCCCTGCCAGCCATGGGAGGATTCACAGGCCAGACCGAGCTCTCTGTCTCCCAGGGCATCCGGATGATGTTTTATGTCTTGCATCCAAATGAAACCTCCTTCAAAACTGTAGAGGAAGTGCCAGATTACGTGGAGAAGGTGAGAGATCTATGATCTTGAGAGTGTTGTTTCCCAGCCCAAGTCTAAATAACAGTGTGATAGTAAAGCTGGTCAGTATCTGTGGGCAGTAAGCAATTCAAGATATATCCGTGCATGCAAAGAATACAATTACCTTCACTCCCCCTGCAATCAACATGGTTTAGCATACCTCCCAACATTTGAGAATTGGAAAGAGGGACAAATTTTTTGCTGCATGGTAGAGGGTGTGTGTCTTGTACCACCTAGTGGGGGCATGTCTGGATGAAGTGGGTGTATCTTAAACCATCCAGAGGTGTCTGCCCCTTATTTTATGCCCCTGTTTATATGTCCAGTCTCCATATTGTCTGCCTCTTATTATATGTCCAGCCTCCATATATCTTCCCCTGTTTCTATGTCCAGCCTACATATTTCTGCTCCTGCTTCTATGTCCAGCCTCCATATATTTGCCCCTGTTTCGATGTCCAGCCTCCATATATCTGCCCCTGATTCTATGTCCAGCCTACATATTTCTGCTCCTGCTTCTATGTTCAGCCTCCATATATCTGCCCCTGTTTCTATGTCCAGCCTCCATATATCTGCCCTTGTTTGTATGTCCAGCCTCCATATATCTGCCCTTGTTTCTATGTCCAGCCTCCATATTTCTGCCCTGTTTATTGTCCAGCCTCCATATTTCTTCCCCTTATTATCCAGCCTCCAAATATCTGCCCCTGTTTATTGTCCAGCCTCCATATTTCTGCCCTGTTTATTGTCCAGCCTCCATATTGCTGCCCCTTATTATCCAGCCTCCATTTGCTGCCCCTTATAATCCTGCCTCCATATTGCTGCCCCTCTCATTATTGTGTTTCTTACCTTGTCTCGCTGCTTCCTTCCTCCACGGCACTCCTGCTCTGTCTGTCCTTCTCCCGGCGGTCACGTGTCCACATAAGCAGAGCTGGTCACACATTGACGGTCACTGTCATTCATAGAGAGTGATTTGGTCATACAGGGCTCCCGTAGCAGCCCTGTGTAACCAGCTCTGCTTACGTGGAATAAAGCCGCTCAGGCTCCATGTATTAAGAAAAAAAATCTTTGTCCCGAGAGTCTCTTCTCTCGGGACATGGCGTAAGGCGGGTGGGACAGCGGGATAGACCCCCGAAACGGGACTGCCCCGCTGAAATCGGGACAGTTGGGAGGTATAGTTTAGCCCAGGAGTAACTTTCCTCTCTTAATTTCAAGTTCCTTCAAATAATTAATAAAGATGGGCGACTTATGTACCGATGCTGCGTTCTGTGCGGAATTCAATCTCCAGCTGTGGGTCAGGCCAACTCGCCATGCGTACGAGAATAGGAATGCGAATCGTACGGTAAGGGCTTTGGCTAAGTCCTTACATATGACCCTTTACCCGCACATTACTTGAAGTAGGGTTCAGAAGACTCCGCACGTAGGGATGACAGAGGGAGTGTACACATTTCCTACGTGGAGGATTTAGGATAGCAAATTCTGTGTATTAGCAGCCGGCAACATGCAAAATTTGCTTAGTTCTAGTTCCAGTCCTTTAATGTTAGAGCTGGTCAGTATTTGGAAGGAATAAACGAAGCAAAGTATTTTCTGTGCATGCAAATTTTTTTTAACTAAATAAATAATATTAATAAATTATTTGCGCATTTCACATTGCATCGCGGTTTGTTTTGCTGCCAACTTATAGATCAACCCTGATGTATGAAACATGTTTACATTATTTTGGGTTGGAAAAAACTGTTTAATTTCATTTCATTTTAATTTCATTTCCAGTGTTTTTAAATTAAAATTAAAATTAAAAAAAGAATCCTGCTTATTATATTAACACTGTGAAACCATTGCTTTGTATTAGAATCCTTGTTCAACCCTGTTTTAATGCTTTCGACCATTAACAATCCAAAGTTATTAAGCTTTGATATGATTTATTTTACATCTTTCAAAAAACCCATATTTTTACTGCTTATTCCTCCTATTACATCTGAATACAGTATATGTAGATAGAATAAACATATTCATACATGCAAGGCACACTCACAGAGAGATGACCTCGAAAATAAGAATAAGTGAATGGAAAGTAGTAGTCGTACTTAAAACTTATAATGATATAAATTGTTAGGGGAGGAGTTTGCGGAGTCTTAGCTGATGCTAGGCAGATTTAGTACCTCTCTGATCTGTTTCAACCTATTTTTCGGTTGTATGAGCCTGATCCAGACCTACGCCAATGATTACTAAAGCACAGCGTATCAGCGTTCACTTTCCCTGACACTCCCCCTGTGCCGGCGTAAGGAAGGGGCCTATCCCGCCCTTCCACCCTCATTAAACTAGCTCTCCCCGCCCACCTACACTAATCTGAACGTAGGGACGCTGGGGCACGTCCCCTCCAGCGTCCCTACTGTGCTGCGCAGATTGGCTTTTCAGCCGATCTTACATTTACGCCCGCCATCCTAGCGACGGCGGGATGTAGGTCTGGATCAGGCCCTCTGTGTGTAAATTTACTGCATTGGTTCAACTCACTCAAATGAAGTCCCCAAGCAACAAGAATGTAGAATTAAACCAGGGGGATTCCTTTATAAGAATATTACAGCATAATAATAATTTTTTTATAAAATAATAATAATAATAATAATAAAAAAATGAGTTTTCAACCAGCCAACCCTGCCTTTATATAAGACTCTACAATATGTGTGCGTGTCGTAATCCTAAAAGGTTGCAATCAGCTGGGCCCAAGGGTCATAGTCTCTGTAAACAAGAGACTCTGAATAAATGCAGTTTAGCAAACTCAGTAAACACAAAGCAATGTTACTGCTTGTAGAGACTCTGCCTTAGGAATATATTGGGTTACATGTAATTATGTCATTTCGTTTCCTGTTGAAAATGCAGATTGCTGTAGACTGCTTATGAGCTGAAAGTATTTATGAAGGTGGGGTGGGAAGCAGTACTGCCCCTAGGGTGTTCTGGGCCCCGCCATGGCAACCAGCTTCATTCTCAGAGCTGCAACTGCCTTCTTCAGTATATTAATAGCCACATAGCTACAGGGCCGCCAATAGTGGGGGACAGCCGGGACTGCTGTCCTGGGCCCACATTATTAGAGGGCCAATGCGTAGGGAAGAATTCCTGTGCAGCGGCCAGGTCCTAGGGGGCAGGGCCATGTGGATGTGTTCCCCGAGCCCTGCAACTTCTGCCGGCGGCCCTGCAGATTTTTATATGCAGATATTAATGAGCTACTATGTCCCGGCAGCTTCATATACAGAGCCACGGCACGCTACTAATATACAGTGGGCGGCCACATATCTGTGAATGAAACTGGTGGCTGTCAGCTAAAGTTGTTATAAACAGCGCTCAGCACTGACCACTTTTTATAGACAAGTAACCAGCAACTGTCACTGATTAATTGCGCAACTAATCAGCTGCAGACACATGTACATTTCAGGTACCGTTCTGTGCATGCACAGAGCGGCGACTGAACTGTGTATGTGCCAGATGAGGGGGAGAGGCCCCACCCCCGAGGAACTTTGTCTTGGCACCCACCCCTTCTAAGGGCTGCCCTGCAGGAAAGCATAAGCAAGGTAGGAGGAGGGACAGGTTTCTTTGTCCTTATGCCCTAACCAGATATTACCAAGTCTTATGGCAGGGTATCGCATAGTAGTTGACTCTCACAGAATTTCCGTGAGATTCATGAAATTTGGACATCGCTTCCAGAATCCCAGAAGTGCCTGCAAATCTCTCAGGTCTGGGAAAATGATTTAATGTAAATCACAGCCTGAAGCCCCGAGTCTTACGAAACATGAACAGGGCTTGAGGACATCAAGCCCTGCCCATTCTTAGTAACCCTATGAACGATAGTTTTGATTAGGCAAGGGATAGGGCTTTGGGCATTATTTGCATAAATAATGATGTCAAGCCCCGCCCCCTTACTGCTGTCTCTTGTGTCTTCTGGATGTCAGAAACAAAAAGATGAAAAAGCCTGTACTTGCAAGGGGCGTGGCCTACACAAGACTCAGGATATAGAGGAGATCCAGCTTTGGATTTCCACTGCGCTATGCTCGGAGCTTGTCGATGGAGGTCTCAAAGACATTCTGATATTATTATCATTGTATTAAGCTGCATTACAGTTTTTTTAAAATACGTTTTTATTTATTTATTTTACCATTTTTTTTTTTTTGCAGGCAACCACGTATTTTCTAATTATGCTGCTCATGGAGATGTTTGTGAGTTGGGCTTGGAAGGGCCGTCCGCTGCGAATCAACGACGGGCTGACGTCTCTTTCTGCAGGCGTTATGTCTCGTCTGCCAGAGTAAGTCACTTTGTTCTGTTGTCGGAAAAGTCTATTTTAGTCCCTGGACTGGAAACGATAAAGATTCCCCGAGCCAAGAACGTTTCATAGCAAAGCATCCTAATGTTAATAGAGGTGAATGCCACAATTAAGTGATTGTACAATTATGGCCATGATGTAACTTGTAATCATTTGTATTACAGGCAATTTAATAGAGTTTTAACAATTCTGACATTAAAATCGCAACAATTTGACTGCAATTTCATAGACCTACCAAGTAGATGATCCTACTGGGTGAGAGACTGACTTTATAAGACAGGGATTTACTGAGCAGAGGAATTTGTAGTAAAATTAAATCTTAGGACCAAGATGCTGAATAAACAGTGTCCTATGGACGACCTCTTTTTGCGTTCCTAATTGCCGTTGTACTTATGGATTAGTGCAAGCAGGACCCCTCCCTTAACATTTACCCATTGGTCCCGCTTAAAAAGCACATTTTAATTTCAGGTAAATATAAATATTGGTAGCAAGAAAACAGGCTGCGCTTCTGATTCAACAAATTAAATGTGTGCAAGTGTATATATAAATGAAAAAGGTGCAGCCAAGGACCCAAGTGACCACTGTGTAACTACAAGGAACAAAAGAGAGGTCCGGTGCTCCAAACACACATTATATAACACTATGGGCCTGATCCAGAGCTACGAAATTTCGCACGGCGGGCGAATGCG
>WWET01006273.1:36118-52401 GCA_011038615.1 Limnodynastes dumerilii
TACTGACCAGCGTTACTATTACACTGTTATTTAGACTTGGGCTGGGAAATATCACCTCTCAACACTAGTACTGTTTTCAACAGATGAAATATGACTCCCCTGCAATCACCATGGTTTAGCCAGGAGTGACTTTAAGTTGTTATTTTAAAGAAGATTCTTAAGTGTGAATCAGGCCCCTAAATCTGAATCCGGTCCTAAATCCAGAACTAAGTCTGCACAGCGCTCGTAAGTCTCCGCAGCAGAGGCTAACGTGCGCTAAGTACGATCCTAGATTCTGTACGTGTAATACACATGCACTCCTCCCCTTTCACGTAAGGAGCTTCCGTGCCCTGAACACAACCTTAACTGTTACACACACACACACGCGCACGCACGTTTTCATGATAGGGGATTGTACATAAGGGCTTAGCCAAGCCCTTATTGTACTATTTAAATACCTCCCCCCACCTACCACAGTTACACGCTGTTCACATGGGTCACTGTGCATGGCTCAGAATCATTTGTAGAGCATTCCGATACGTAGCCACCATACAGAAGGCACGCACTGAGTAATGGCACAATCTGAATGCATAACTGCCCTGCTGTACGCAATTCTAGATCCAGCCCACTGGGCCTGATCAAGACTTAAGGTCGTTTAACGTATGCATGTATACCCAAATACGCACTACTAAGAATAATTTACCCCCCTACCATGTATATAACTTACATTTTCTGAACTCTGCCTTAACTTTTCCTTGTGTATCTCTAGTCGTATGCACTGCCTTGTCATACGTAAGTACTGTACAATGTAAATGCCTCCGTCCACCCACAATGCGTATATTCGGCTTGCATATCGTACAGCGTTACGTACAAGTTAAGTATGATCAGAGTTACAATGATTAATATCCACGCGCATGCACTGATTTACCATGCCATGTGCATAAATTGCCTGTCGTTATTAAGTCTGGATTAGGCCCCGTTTTTCTTGGGGTAGAGAAAGGAGAGAGGATATAATAAAAGTTTTCCTATACATCAAGGGAACAGGAGAGGGCATTATTCCCAGTAAAGTTTTGGGCAGCACTGATACTCGAGGGTAGGAGAGTAAGAGGAAATGTGGCGAAAAATGGCTTCCCTGAAAGGGTCTTTTATAAGTGGAATAAATTAGCTTTCCATCTAATGTGGTAGAGGTAAATACAATAGAAAAATTGAAGCATGCTTGGGATAAACATAACAATTTCCAAAATCTTAGACAAAATTGAGGATCAAATAGTGTCTAAGGGCCAGATGTACTAAAGTCGTTTTTTTGCCATCGCCGTGTATTTTTTTAATCGGCATCGATAGGCGATTTACCTGTAAAAATCGCTGCACAGAATGCCCTCACTACAGTCTACTACAGTCACTAGAGGTACCCCTTATATAACCTCACGGCTGAGGTTATATAAGGGGTACCTCTAGTGACTGTGGCTTCATTAGCTACGGAACCCAGAAGGAGCAGGACTGGCCTTCACCATCGATCTGGGACTAGTAGGAGGAATCTTCAATCAAGCTTCAGATGTTTTCAAGCAACTCTTCGGTTAATTACGCAATCTACGTACCACTTAGATACGTAGAGTTACTACGCGCTGTCTTTAAAGTCCGCTTGTAGATTATTACGAAGAAAGAGGCAAGCCAGGGCAGCCTGTTGGATTTCTTAAGAAGAGTGGGTGTGGAGAGGTATGCAAAAGAGATGGGGAGGTCGGGGTAGAAAAATGTGTGTGCGTATACAGAAATACGCATAAGAAGTTAGAGAAGATCTAGGGCACTCTTAAGTGTCCTAGGTTCGTAAAATAAGGAGGAGGTGGTGTGGCAGGGAGCTTTAAGTTAGGTGTGAATACTTGCATATCCGCAAAGCTTTCTCATCTGTGAATGTTCCTATAAAGAGGTCGACCTAGACCCTGCCGAATCCAATTGCCAATTCTGACTGCTTTGTCCACCCACCCTTATCTTCTACGGCCACTGGTCTCTGCTCTCATATTAAGAGTCTGGGTCCAGCCCACATAGCGACACAATAGTTTCTACCTCCCCAAAATAAATCATTCACCCAATATTCACTTTACCCAGAAGACCTTGCAAAAACCGCACTGAATAGAAAGTGAGCTTGGCAATCAGTATAGACTGTATGTGCTCACTTGTTGGACTGCTGGTGCAATTAAAATCCCTCTGTGTGTAATATGTTATTACGTCGCCTGGAACTCAGCCTGTTGCACTAACAGGAAAGAAAACAATGGATTTTTTTCTTGATTTTTTTCTAGTGGGAAATAATCGATTAGGAGATGAACAATGCTCAGGTATTATATTTTGACTTCCTCAAAATCCTTTGAGTTTTTAAAGCCAACAGCTCAGGACACATCGCAGGCCTTCACTTTTTTTCAGGAGACGTTGAGCTTTATATTCAACACATTTTCCTTTCTCGTTATGTGAAAGAAATGTGGAAAATGGGAAAGAGCTGGCGGAAAAAAGAGATGAGGAAAGCACACAGAGAATTGAAAAAAATAAGAAATGACAGAATTTTTTCTTGTTCCATTGAAGGTGCGAGGAAGTCTTGTCAAAGGCCGGGGGCTCGGGTTTCGTCCACAGTCAAAATGAATTCAGCTCGGAGAAGCTTTGTAAGGCTGACTCGAGTTGTTAGGAGAATGTCCTGGCTTAAGCCTGCCCCGTAGGGAGGAACGAGGGAGAAAATCGTTAGCAGTTTGAGAGATTAATTCGCCATTGATCGCATCCTTTCTCGGGGAAGAGACGGCTTGCCACATCTTCTAATCTTCTGCCAAACAGTGAATATTTTTCAGATTAATAGCTCATTAATCAGGGTTAGGCAGTCCATCAGTAAGATACTGGAAGAGCTGCATGATTGCGGGAAGTACAATCTCTCCTGACTCTGCATGAAATGCAGGTGGTTCTGTTGGCAGGATCCTGTGACACTGTTATGTCTTTGCAAGAAGACAAGAAGATTTTAGTAACACAGGTCCGGATTCACAGCTATGTTTTTTTCGTCTTACGTACGTTGTTTTAAGAATTGATCTACTACGCGTGCGTCGTCGTTTAATTACGCTATCTACGTACCATGGGCCGGATCCAGAACTACGTGTGCCGTACGTTTATTCGCGGAGCGTATTTTCATGCGCGTAAATTCGCTACACTCCCCTCGGCACACCCCTTGCACGGACGTATTTTGTCAAGATACGCTTTCCAAACCCTACCTTAACTTTTTCCAACATAACCGCTGTCATACGCACACATACGTATGGGCTGAACGAATTTACGCAGCTAAGCACGCCCATACTGTACACTTTAAATACCACCCCCGCCTACTTCACGTATTTCAGACGTATTTTGGAGTAACTTAAAATTGGCACGCCCACACGTAAGTATTTACGTGACATATACGTGAATGGCCCATACGTTCACAATTACGCTACATTAATGTGCGTATTTTCTATGGTGCGCATGCGCAGTGCGTTCTAAACAGCCATTTTTCTGTGTCCGCCACGCGTAAATTCGCTTTGACGCGTAGTTCTGGATCAGGCCCCATTTCTGTAAGTCTAAAGACTGCGCTTACGCAGTCTATGTACAGAAATGGTACGGAGATAGCGTAAATAAGTTACTATGCATGCTTAGTAGCTCAATTCTTAAAACAATGGGGCATGGTAATGGCATGGTACTTACACATGGCACATGCGTAAGTACGGTGGGAGTCACCACGAATGCTGTCTTTAGGAAGTAGATACTGATTTTCACCTGTCTATTTTGAAAAGGCAGCTATTTCCATGTTTTTTTTTAGAATAGGTAAGAATGCCGCATGCCATACTTACCCATTCATTTTTCACAACCCGTCACATTGGAAGCCGCCGTGGAGGTGAATAATACTCTCAGGGGACTTTTAGGGTTAGGCTCTGGGGAAGAAAGGGTTAGGGTAACAGAAAGGGAGGGTTAGGGTCAGGCTGCGGGGAAGAGAGTCTTAGGGTTAGGCTGAGGGGAGGGTTTTTTATTTTACCATTAATCACCCTGCAAAAACCTGGGTTGAATATCCTGGGATTCACACCACATTTACGCAATCTATGTAAGAAAAAAATACGTAGATTACGATAAAAAATGACTACGCATGCGCATTAGTAAAAATCGCTAAACACCGGACGTATATGTTATACGTCTGGTACTCTGAACACGGGCCATTTTCTCTAAACACCCTCCAGTTTAAACACATGTCTGGTCCAGACAATACAGCAGCCAGCGATATAAACTAAAGCGTCCATCTTGTCTGTGGCCACATTCACATGGATTGTGTCAGTGCCGTTGTGCTCATTGACAGGGCAGTAAATTTCGGGTCTGTTTAAAGGCTGGCACCTGTGCAGGAAATAGGAGATTTCAGTTCCCGACCCTGTTACTTTGTGTTGCAAATGGGCGCACCCTATTATCCCGAGGAAAATTAAAAAAAACTACAATTGAAACCATACTATTAAAATCCCCTTTTCATCCTCGCAGCCAGATTTTCATCTGGTAATAAGGTTTTCTGCTGATTTTTCTTTAACATAAACCATTTTTCGTGGTCACAGAAATATTTCTATGTAGGGAAGGAGTAGCAGGAACTGCAGGATTTCTTTGTGAAAATGTTACACTACTTCCCCAGAAATACAACAAATTATAATTTTTTTTGTACAAGTAAGAGATGTAATAGTGTAATAGTGTCCATTTATGAACTTGAGGAAAATACAGCATTGTGGTACAGTTAAACAGGTTTGAAACAGAAGTGTACTTCATTCATTCATTCATTATCTTTTGTCTTTCTGATTTCATTCTTGTATATAAACCTTATATCTTTCTTCACTATTTTTATCTTCTTTGCTTCCTTTCTTTCTTTCCTGCATTCATTCATTAATTATTATCTTTATGCTTTATCTGTAGGCTGCATAAATTTACATATTCATTCATTCATTCATTTATATCTTTATGCTTTATCCCTCAACACTCATTTTATAAACTTTACCTCTATTATTTATATTCTGGCTTCATTAATATTCTGCACTAATTTACATATTCATTCATTCAATCGTTCATTCACTATTATCTTTATGCTTTATCTCTAAACATTCTTTCAATAAACTTAATCTCAAGATAGTATGTCTTCATTAATGTCTACATTTATTTACACACTCATTCATTCATTAGTTCATTTATTCATTCATTGTTATATATATGCTGTACCTCTAAACATTTATTCAATAAACTGTAGGGGGGCTGATTCAGAGTTACACTTACACCTTTTTTAGGTGCAGGTGTAGACCTGAGCAATACCATGTTGAATTGCAAGGGAGGTAGATTTAAATTGTAAAACCAAAATTAAAATTAAGAGGTGAAGTTTCTTAGCTCAACCCTATTTTATAGAATAAACATAAAGCTACACAGTATTTGAGTTCTATGTGTAAAAGTGATGTATTTTCCCAGCATGCATAACATTTTAAATTAATTAACACCTGAAAAAAGGTGTAAGTGCATCTCTGAATCAGCCCCTATATCTTTATCTACATTATGTCTTCATTCATTGTCTACATTTAATAATTCGAGCAATAGTTAATTCATTAATTCATGCATTCATTCCTTCATTCAATCAATCAATCATTCATTAAATTATTCATTCATAGTTATAGTTATCCTTTACCTCTACGCATTCATTCAATAAATGTATCTCTTTTATCAATATTCTGTCTTTATTAAATGTCTACATACACTCATTCATTCATGAATTTATTTAATCAATTAATCAGTAGTTCATTAATGAATTCATTAATTTATTACTTAATTTTCTCACGCATTCATTCATTGTTATATTTATTCTTTACCTCTACACATGTGTTCAATAACCTTTATCCCTTTTATCTATATTTTGTCTTCATTAATTGTTCTCATTAGTTCAAACACTCAAGCAATCAATCAATGGATCATTTAATAAATCAATCAATTATTCAATAACTCATTCATTTATTCTGTAGCGTTCATCCTTTCATTATGCATTATCTGTAACAAGGCATCCATTCGTTATACTTAATATTTACTTCATCATTCCTTTTGTATTATATGTCTGTATCCATTCATTATTTTATACAGTAGTCCACTCATTACGCTATCTTCCCTTTTTATGAATCATTTTTTCATTAATTCATTTGCAATATTTTTATTATTTTATACTTTATACTTTTACTTTCGAAAAATGTTACCAAATAGTCATCATTTTTATTGTTAATCACATACTATATTCACCAATTGTCAAATTACTAACACAAATCACAGTTATCTATGTAGCCAGTACAATTGAAAATTAACAAGTGACAATTCAGTTTATATTTTGACTAGGTATTTGGCAATTTAAAACATATTAACAAATAAGCAAGTATGAAAAATAACATTAAAAGAGAGTAAATAACTTTAACTAAAATCATTTCTTTGGTGTCTCCTGAACAAGCTCATAACTTTTCATTATCACAGACACACAATATTGAATATTATAAAATATAATAAAATCGACAGAGATTTTTGAACCTTTTTGTTTTAAGTGTTACACTAACATTCTAATGTAAGGGTAAGAAAAATGAACGGAAAGTCAGAACCTTTGACATAGAAACATAGAAAGTGACGGCAGATAAGAGCCACATGGCCCATCCAGTCTGCCCAGTTGTTTATTTCAAACTATACTGACCCTAGACCCTATTTACCTTCAATTTAGTGTGAGATTTATGATATCCTTATATTTATCCCAAGCATGTTTACACTGTTCTACTGTGTTACCTCTACCCCTCAGATGGGGGGTTATTCCCCTTATCTATCACCCTTTCAGTGAAGTCATTTTTCACTGAAGTGTTAGACCCCGGTAAGGTGGTGGTGTGAAAGGTGCCGACCCGGGTTTTTCAATCCGAGTCTCACCTAACACACCTGAAGGGTTGCTATGGCAACCAGGAATTTCCTGGATCTACACTGCAGTGTTTTTAGGGTTTTAAGTTTTTTTTTTTTAACCGCTAATCACCCTGCAATAAACCGTGTTAAAAAACATGGGTTATTGCATTGTGGTCAAGTGAAAGCGGTATAAGTCACCTAAAGACAAAGGGCCGTATTCATAGATCCATTAGCTAAAGGTACCCAATTATACGCACGTACATTGCAAGCCAACACCCATGACACTCTCCTCACACAGACGGGTTTTCGGTGACTTCCGCCACCATAGATCACCCTTATCTGTACGTGTGCATTTACATGCGTATAATACTTACCTACATGCGTATGTAACTAACCGCACCCTCAAATGGTTATTTAAATGCCTCCCCCCACCCACTTTCACTTAAATTTGTCCATATGGATTTCAACCACGCCCCTCCACACGTATGTCCCCAAGTGCGATTCACACGTACGTGCCTAATGGACTTCCGTGCGTAAATTCAATGTAAATAGTCTAAATAAAGTTACTACGCATGCGCCTTTACTCCGATGCTAAAAATACACACGGAACTCCGCACAAAAACGGATTTGTGAATACAGCCCAAAGACTCATGGTTCTTAGTATGTCAGGTGAAGGCAGAAGAGGGAGCAGGATGTAACAATGCAGAGAGAGCTCAAAGGGATATTCCAAAATCTCTCTGCTCACTGCATCCTGTGCCATGTGACCAGAATCATAAAGCATTATCATTAGCCGTCTAACGAAACAAACTGTGGATAGTCTATACACACCAAAGGGATTGCCTGAGAGCAAACGTCAGTCTTAGAAATGGTCCATTAGACATAAATATGATACTGTATTTCCCTTTGTAAACAGTGTTGCGTTCAGGGGAGTGGAGGTGACCACCTACGTCTACGTGTGGAATAACTACAGACTGGCTGAATTGCCCTGGGACTCCTCCTGGACCTGGTTCTTGACATTCCTTGGCGTAGATTTCGGATATTATTGGTTTCATCGAATGGCTCACGGTAGGAAAAAGTTCTCAAGTGTTTAAGTACAATACAAAATAGACAACTACCCAGCATAACCTTTCTATAGAATCTTGCCGCCTAGCCCGCCCTCCCATTCTCATTTAACTACCTCCCCCCGCCCACCTACACTAACCTGAACGTAGGGACGCTGGGGGACGTCCCCTCCAGCGTCCCTACGGCGCTGCTATCTTATCCTGGAAAGCCGATCTTACGCTTACGCCCGCCGTCCTAGCGATCAGGATCAGGCCCAAAGACTTAGGGGTATAATTAATGGCGTTTCTAAAAAGGAAAATTGGAGATGTTGCCCATAGCAACCAATCAGCTTGTGGTTTTCATTTACCAAACACATTATAGAAAATGATAGCTTGTGTTTGATTGGCTATTATGGTAGCCTTTCCAGTTTTGTCTAGAAGCTTGATTAAACATACCCCTTGATGTAGTATAATATAACCTCTATTTTCTTTAATATTGTCAGTGCAATACACATATTATTGCTTTGAGCACAGCATTTTGGAGGATTACTGGTCCTTTAAGTGTTGGACCATCTGCTGTAAAACAGAAGGGAAATCTATAAGCTACTGTTGCTGATTAGTGGCTGTGGAAATGTAATGTGGTAACCTCAGAAAATCAAAGAAGCATGGAAACAAATTTGTATCTCCCGTCCCAGGGGCTCAAACCCAAGTGATGGTTTCTCAATAATGATGTAAATAATGAAATAAAATGATGAGCTGCCAGCAATGTACGGATGAAATGTTGTCAGAAGTATTTTGCATAAATGTCAACACTTGCAAATAAATATCTGGGAGATTGTGATAGCACTACCAAGGACCTGCACCAAAGAGGGGTGTCTTGTACCGACAAAGGGGTGTGTCCTGTGAATAGCTCCACCCATGGATGTGTCTAGTGCTGCCAGGAAAACTATTTCTCAATAAAAATGTCAGCATCAGTATTTATTGATTGTTATATTGTCAGTGAATAAATCCTCTCAGTGTTATTGTGGAGATAGTGAATAGGATCAGCTGACTCTTCATCTTTATAGAAGAGATAAAAGTCAGTGACACTGCAGCTGATTTACAAGAGACCAAAGTGTATTTTTCATTTCTGTCTCCATTATGGAAGTCATGTTGTCTTAGATAACGTCCAGTCTTTTTTTTACATCTTGGCCTCCATAATAATGGTCGCCTCCATAGGCCTCAATGCAGGAAAATAGGGCAACATTTCTAAATTCTGTCATCATACCGCAATGACTTCTGAAGCTGATGAATTAATTAGAATTTTGTTTGCATTCAGGGAAAATACTTTGTTTCTGTTTATTGCGCACAAATATTGAAATCACAGCCTCAAGCCCCCTACAGGAGATTTGTCGGCTCCCCCGAACTGCCCGAATTTTGTGAGTCTCCCGTGAATTTACACTGTACATGTGTGTGCTCTGCGCTAGTGGAACTGGGAGTTCAGACCCTCCAAAATCACCCATTCCATTAGCTACAATAAAATCCGCTCCTAAGCTTCCAACTGTCACTTCAACAAAAGAGGTTACCATAGTAACTGACAGTTGGAAACTGAGGAGCAGAGTATTTAGTACCTAATGGAATGGGTCATGTTGGAGGGTGTGGGAGTTCCACTATATATATGAGAAAGGGGGCGTGTTAGTGAAGCTGCGAGTGCAGTAATGGGTCACATTCCTTGCTGAAGGATAGTATAAGTATAAAATGGAGGATTTTCATTCATTAAATGGCGCTATCATAATACACAAGACCGGATCTAGACACAAGAATAGATTCTGTACGTTGGTCTCTGCAAAGGAGGCTATTGTACGTAATTAGCGATCCTATATTCATATGTGCGAGGGGAGTGCACGCCCCCTGCGCTACTATTGCACATACGGACCTTCCGCGTGCAGAACCCTACCTTAAATATCCGCACGCAAAAGGTCCCCGTACGGAATGCAGGATTATACGTAAGGGCTTAGCCAAGACCTGACTGTATGATCAGTGTTCGTTCCCCCACCCACATAGCAGGGTGAGTCGTCCTGCCCCACCGCCGCAAAGCAGCATCGGTTGGCTGTGTTCCGATGCATAAGTAAGTAGTCAGAGCGTTCGCACTGGGAGTCCACAGTTGACTTATGCATACGGAATATGTAAATCAGCTGTCATGTTATCTCTGGATCCGGGCCACAGCCCTACATTCCTTACAAATAAAACTGTTACATTTTTTTTTAGCCTGAAAAGCAGCGTTTGGCCACAAATTTTGCTCAGGCATTTTTTTTTTTTTTTTTAATACTGATATTAAGTTTTAAGAAGTTTTATTTTCTGGCAAAACAAAAAAATGAATAAAAAAAAAAATAAGGGGCTGTATTCGGACCTAATATCGCTCGCAACTAACGCATGGAGTGTGTATAAATTCGTGTTTTTAGCAATCTGTGCATGCACGCGGTAGAAGATACGCATTGGATCTTACTACACATGGAGTTCATAGATCGTATTCAGTTATCCGTTTTTTACTAAAGTTCCGTGCGTATTTTTAGTATCGATTGCAAATCAACTGTGCATGTGTAGTAACTTTTATTCACTGTCAACGTAGAGGATAAGTGCAGAAATGGCTAAAGGACGGACTTGTGAATCGGCCGTGTAAAAATCCGCACCTAAGTGCGACGGAAATATACGCACCGAAGGATTTGCATAGAAATGGGCGAGGGGAGGTATTTAGATGATGGAAAGTGGGTGTGCTTACAGTTATAGGGCCGGAAATATACGCACCTAAGACACATAAGGTCGGAAATGAGTGCAGCTAGTTAGGGCAAGTCAATGCAGGTCTAAGTCTACGTCCGCACTGAGAAAGGAAGGGGAGTGACTGGATTTTTTGGTGGGTGTAACCTGCTCCGTCTTGCTCCGTCCGTGTGTATATTTGCTGCCTGATCGCAAGACGGATCTCTGAATAGGGCCCCATATCCCCACACGCAAAACTCCATACAACATAGGGCATGAGAATACTCCATACATGGGAGAATACAAAATGTGGGTGGGGGAGGCATTTAAATTGTACAGTAGGGGCGGGGTTAGGCACTTCCGCAAGTATGTTCTCTACGTCCGCACAATGATACGCACGTAGAAGTTAAGGCATGGCTGTGGCAAGCAGAAGTCAGCTAAATTCATGTGAAGACACTGAAGTGCGGACGTTTGTTATGCCGTGCTTTCTTACAACACTCTTAAGTCTGAACACGGTCCAAGATGATTTTAAAATGGTTCAAAAGTGTTCTCATTTTCAGGAGAACCGATCCAGCATATTCGGGCGGAAATTGTAGGATATTTATTTACATTTCCTACTGAATTCATATCTACATCCTATTTTGACCTGTTTTTTTTGTCTTAATTTCCTGCAATTATCTTGAACTAAAAATAAAAATATGCTCAGAAACTAAACAAAAAAAAAAACAAAAGCAAAAAAAAAGTTGAGTAACCGATACTTAAAAAGTCAATTTGTTTTTGTCATTTTTTTCATAAACGTATTTAATTATGCCGGAACCGCTGCAGGAAAGTCAAGGAGATGAAAGTTGTACTTTATTACATTTTGGCCACGTGAAGTGGAAAGTGGAAACACTGAGAAGGATCATAGTCCAGAAATCTCAGTGTCCCTCGCTGGAGTAATCCCTCATCCGGAGACAAAATTGTTACCAAAGTGAAACTGAGTTCAGGTCTCATGGGGGAAGAGTGAGTGTAAAAATGATGATTCCAAATACACAGTCAGACTAGGAAACATTATGTACCTGCTTTTCTCTTCTCTCGTTCATATCTTTATTTAATATTAGGGGGAAAAAAGTTTTAACTCCATCTGCGAAAGGAGCTTTGGTCAAAACTTTTTTGCTTGGTAAAACTTAGTTGTGAGTAGTTGGAATTAGGACGGCACAAGGAATGGTAATGTGGACCCTCCAACATGACCCATTCCATTAGGTACACAAAACTCCGCTCCTGAGTCACTCACCTGAATTAAAGAGTTTGAAAGATAATTCTTACTACAACACAGGCAGTTACCATAGTAACTGATGGAAGCACAGGAGCACTTTGGACCTAATGGAATGGGTCATGTTGGAGGGTCTGGTAATGTAGCCGACACACGATCAGTAGTACTGCCTTTAGGCGTATTTAACCGGAGTCCATAACCCTTGGAGCAGAGAGTTATGGGAGCAAAAAAACCACAGATCTGCCGGTAAATCTTGTGTTGCGTGTACGGAAGAATCGCCATGCTGATCGGGAAATCGCAAGTATTAAGGACCATATTCAGACTTCTGTGCTGCGATCGGAGCACAAATATACCCATGGACGGAGCAAGTTAAACCCACCAAAACCCCCTTGCTAATCCATCCTCTGGGAGACTTCCGCCTCCATATACTGGCATTAACTTTCCGCTGCCATTTAGGAGTGTATGTGTCCTCCGTCCCTGTGTATATTTGTAATCGTGCCCACTTCACTTCATTTAAATGCCTCCCCCCGCCCATTTCTATGTAAATTCCTCCGTGCCTATATTTCCGCTAGAGTTCTGTGCGTATTTAGCTACGTCTGCTTGCCAAGTCCGCCCGTATTACACTTCCATCCTCCCGCATTGAACATCTGCGCGGATAGTCTGCGTGAACTGCGTATATACTACACATGCGCAGTTCACACGTACCTAAAAATACGCACAGAACTGGCCGCGAAAACGGATCTCTGAATGCGGCCCTAATTGTTTAATATATGGGATCATGAGAACAACATATAGGGTTCAATCAGAGTGGAGAGTACGCCAGCTGACTTGACGTTTTTCTGGACAATTCAGAACTGAGCGCAATTCGTGCTGGGGCAGTTCTGAGGGGCGTGTTGAAGGTGGTTTGAGGTGGAGGGACGTAGTCTATGTACAGTAAGGTGCAGGGCCCAAGCAAGGGGCTTGGCCTAAGCAAGTGTGCCCAATCCAGAGTCCAACACAGACGTAACAAACAGGGCCGGATTTAGCGCCATGTGGGCCTGGAGCTAAAAATGATCAAGGGCCCATGTTATATAGTATGCTTAGGAGGAGGATGTCAGCACTGCAGTGGGAGACCTGGAGATCTGCAGGGTGTGGGGCCTATTTTTAGGTGGAGGCCTGGGACTGTAGTCCTATTAGTACCATCGCTAATCTGGCCCTGGTAATAAAGTACCGTCTACATCAAAATATTTGCACCTGCTCCAGGTCTTGTCTAAGTGCAAGAGGTGACCTTCTGTGACCTATTTCAGAATTCGCTGCCATGTATTGTGCATGTATTAAATCATTTCTGTCATTTAAAAAATATATTTTTTTCATATATTTGTTAGAAATGAAATCCATTTTTTTCTATCATTTTGTGACATTTACATTTCTCCATTTACAGTCTGCATTACACTGTACATGCACAAAGTATTAGGTCACGTAGCATACCCTCCAACATTTTTTTATAGAAAATAGGTACACCGGAGGGGGTTTGTCTGTGAAGGAGGCGTGGCTTATCCTATGAAGGGGCATAGTTTAATCTGCTCTCATTTGCATGTATCTCATTTGCATGTATTTGCATGTAAAATCCCATTTTACACCTTATTGTAAGAGCTAAGAACTCACAGGAGAGGGTCCTTTCACTATAGTATCACAGGAGAGGGTCCTTTCACTATAGTATCACAGGAGAGGGTCCTGATACACAGCGATCTACGGCACGCGTGATACACAGCGATCTACGGCACGCGTGATACACAGCGATCTACGGCACGCGTGATACACAGCGATCTACGGCACGCGTGATACACAGCGATCTACGGCACGCGTGATACACAGCGATCTACGGCACGCGTGATACACAGCGATCTACGGCACGCGTGATACACAGCGATCTACGGCACGCGTGATACACAGCGATCTACGGCACGCGTGATACACAGCGATCTACGGCACGCGTGATACACAGCGATCTACGGCACGCGTGATACACAGCGATCTACGGCACGCGTGATACACAGCGATCTACGGCACGCGTGATACACAGCGATCTACGGCACGCGTGATACACAGCGATCTACGGCACGCGTGATACACAGCGATCTACGGCACGCGTGATACACAGCGATCTACGGCACGCGTGATACACAGCGATCTACGGCACGCGTGATACACAGCGATCTACGGCACGCGTGATACACAGCGATCTACGGCACGCGTGATACACAGCGATCTACGGCACGCGTGATACACAGCGATCTACGGCACGCGTGATACACAGCGATCTACGGCACGCGTGATACACAGCGATCTACGGCACGCGTGATACACAGCGATCTACGGCACGCGTGATACACAGCGATCTACGGCACGCGTGATACACAGCGATCTACGGCACGCGTGATACACAGCGATCTACGGCACGCGTGATACACAGCGATCTACGGCACGCGTGATACACAGCGATCTACGGCACGCGTGATACACAGCGATCTACGGCACGCGTGATACACAGCGATCTACGGCACGCGTGATACACAGCGATCTACGGCACGCGTGATACACAGCGATCTACGGCACGCGTGATACACAGCGATCTACGGCACGCGTGATACACAGCGATCTACGGCACGCGTGATACACAGCGATCTACGGCACGCGTGATACACAGCGATCTACGGCACGCGTGATACACAGCGATCTACGGCACGCGTGATACACAGCGATCTACGGCACGCGTGATACACAGCGATCTACGGCACGCGTGATACACAGCGATCTACGGCACGCGTGATACACAGCGATCTACGGCACGCGTGATACACAGCGATCTACGGCACGCGTGATACACAGCGATCTACGGCACGCGTGATACACAGCGATCTACGGCACGCGTGATACACAGCGATCTACGGCACGCGTGATACACAGCGATCTACGGCACATGTGATACACGGCGATCTACACACGTGATACGCAGCGATCTACGGCACGCGTGATACGCAGCGATGTACGGCACGCGTGATACACAGCGATGTACGGCACGCGTGATACACAGCGATCTGCACACGTGATACACAGCGATCTACGGCACGCGTGATACACAGCGATCTACGGCACGCGTGATACACAGCGATCTACGGCACGCGTGATACACAGCGATCTACAGCACGCGTGATACACAGCGATCTACAGCACGCGTGATACACAGCGATCTGCATGCGCGATCGGTCCCATAGTGTGTCCCCGCCCTTACTTTCCATGTCGTTGTGATCTATGGATCCAGCCCATTATCAGTCCACATATTCCGTCGCCGCCCATAACGGCCCCTGTGGTCACGAGACGCTATCCATCTAGTCTGACCACCTGTAGATCTGCGTCACTTGCGTGGCCAGGTTACCAAGCACGTGCTCCACAAAAAAAAAAATCGCCAATGCGTCAGTGGACGTATGTTCCGCTCCGAATGACCCCAGCTGGGTGCAGGTAGCAGGGAGATCTTTAGAAGATCTGCCGCCATATCTGACATTGACGAGCGCGGGTTTCTCGGCAGACTCGGCCGCGTTGCAGCTTTTCATGTCTGCAGTTGTTTCTTTTAGAAAATGTTTTACTCTGTCAGATCTTGTTCTCAAGTTGTAGAACTACAATATTGAAGATTTGTTTGCAGCTGGAGGCAGAGCACCAAAGTTCTGTCAGTTTGCGGATGTTTCCAATCCCCTGACACCCCCTGAAAAGAGCAAGAATTCCCCATGAGAACCAGTCTGAGTCACATACAGGAAAAGTGCCTTTCTCATCCCTGGTGGCAGAGACGCTCTTTATATTCACTCCGTTGCTGAGCAAGGACGGTCGTGATTTCCCTTTCTGGTAATTTACACGTAGGCTGCTCCTAAGATAACATCTCTCACTGGTGAGTGTTCGGAAGCTGGGTGCACCCTGTACCATGGATCCACAAAGACCGGGTGACCAGAAATTTGGATAGAGATATATTTATATAGGGATAGAGGGGAGTATTCAGAGATCTTTTTTTTTATGTACGCAATTATACGCACGGACGGAGCAAGGAAACACCCACCAACAACACCGACACTCCCCTCTCCCGAGCGTGCTGTCGGTAACTTACGAGTCCCTAGACCACTCTGTTCTTACGTTATGGTGCTTGAGGACGGGCAATCACTGTGGTGGGCTGGAAGACTGCTGGACAATCATTGGACAGCAGTCTCTTTATTAGGACTGGCTGTGTCATTAAAACACTGCCAGTTATAGCATCTAGGAGCGTTCAGCCAGATCTCAGTTGCCATTCTGCGCTTGTTATTCATTCCCAATCTGGCCTGTCTGGCCATTCCTGC
>WWET01006274.1:1754-31731 GCA_011038615.1 Limnodynastes dumerilii
TGATGCAGCATGTGGAAGAATTGTCTTTAAATTCTCCTGTAATGTTTGTAACCATTTAGACCTCGCAATAGCATCCTGTTGAGGTATAGACAAAAATGGTTCATTTGGGAATACTTAGGGCATTTTCCTCCCTGTCATCAATTCAAATGGAGTATATTGTGTTGCAGAGGAAACTGTTCCTCTAATACTCATCAATACAAATGGAATTGCATCAACCCAAGTATTTCCTTTATCCAATAACATTTTTGCTATTCTAGATTTTATTGTTCTATTCATTCTTTCCACAATACCTGCTGATTGTGGATGATAAGGTACATGAAACTGTTGCTGTACCCCCAAAATAGAACAAACCGCTTGCATTATCTTGCCTGTAAAATGGCTTCCTCTGTCAGAAGTTATCTTTCTTGGGATCCCCCAAGTACAAAAAACATGATTCAACAATGCCCTAGCCGTAGACAATGAATCATCTTTCCTGACAGGTAAAACTTACACCCATTTTGAAAACACATCTACCACACCAAATACATACCTGAGACCATGTTTACCCGACGGTAAAGGACCTATGTGATCAATCTGTAATGTAGACCAAGGACCGTCTGCAGGTGCAATTCTTAGAAGTGGAGGTTTCTGTACTTTAGGCCGTGGGTTAATTTGGGCACAAATAAGACAAGACTGAACAACATTTTGTACAGTATCCTCCATCTTATCCCAATAAAATTTCTCTTTGAGAATTTCCAGCAATCTCTGCTGCCCCAAATGACCTAAGCTTTTATGATTGTATCATGTAAACTCAATCTGTAAGTGTTCTGGTACTACAGGACACAAATTACCATTTGAGTCATGACACAAAACCCCATTTTCACAAACAAAGGGAGGTTTTGGATCAACCTTAGAAGCAGCAAGAGATATATCCTTTGCTTGTTCTTCTGAAAATGAAGGTAAATGTGTATCTGTTCTTCTAACCGGGAATACCTCTAAAGGTTTGGTTTCAAACTTTTTCTCACCTGTCATTGCAGCTTCTTTCGCTAAAAAGTCTGCCTTTGTATTGCCAACAACCAAATCATGTTGTCCCTTCTTATGTGCTTGTACTTTTACAATCGCATATGCATTAGGATTTTTAAAAGCCAATGCAAAAATTTATTTCAATGTATCACTGTGGACTAACACTTTGTTAGAAGAATCAACAAATCATCTTCTCTCCCACACTGGTAAATAATCTGTTCGTGATCTTACAACATAAGAACTATCACTGTAAATCACCAATGGACTTTTGTTTTCTGCCTTATCAATCTCCAATACAGTTCTGATAGCTTCAATCTCTGCTCTCTGAGCTGAATAATGTCCTGGTAATCTATGCTGAATTGCATATCCTCTTTCAGGATACCAAATGGCATAACCTGTGTAGCACTGTCCCCCTGAACAGAATCTAGATCCATCCACAAACACCGCCTCATCAGTCATTTCTGCATCCTTTCTAAAATAAGATTTGTATTCTTCCTGAAATGTGCGAATACACTCATGTGTGTGTCCCTCATATTGCATTAATTGAGGAAGTACATACTTGGCTTTGTGATCAATCTCTATCTGCTTTGATGATAAAGACAATAACCAATGTGCAAATCTCTGATGTGAAATATTCTTCTCAAGGAAAAGCTTCAGTGTAGAATGAGGAGTTTGCAAGATTATCTTGTTAAACCCCACAATGTGTTCACTTGCTTTAACAGCAAAATGAACACCCACACGATGTCGCGCACAAATATCAAAACCTTTCTCAACAGGTGTGAGAATTTTGGAAAAATATACCAAAATTCTCCACTCTGTTCCCCGATGTTGCAAAAGGACAGCGGAGACGCCGTCTCTGAGGTATGCACTTGCAAGGCAAAGGGTTTTGAAGGAATTGGCATCGCCAAGGCAGGAGCAGTCTGTAAATCTCTCTTTAATTGTTCAAATGCTTTCTGTTGCTCTTCACCCCAAGGACCATAAGGTTCAGCATAATTTTTTTTCAAAAGATCATATAACGGTTTTGCTTTTTCTGCAAACCCCTCTATGAAATCTCTTGAAAAGTTCATTAAACCTGTAAAATGTCTTAAGTCACTGTGTGACTTTGAGACTGCTACTCTTTCCTGTAAAGGTTGGTGTTTTCCCAGACTAATTAATAATCCAAGATACCTGATCTCTTGCTTTAACATTTTGACCTTTTTTTGTGTTAAGCTTTAACCCTGCTTCATGCAACAATGTGAACAATTCTGCCAACAAAGACAAATGCAACTCTGTGTCTTCAGTAGCCAACAAAATATCATCAACATACTGTACAATACAGTCTGGCCTAGAAAACTTTGATAAAACTTTAGCCACTGCTTGATGAAACAGGCTAGGGGATAGGTGAGCTCCCTGCGGTAATCTGCAAAATACATATTGCTCATCCATAAATGTGACGCAAATTTATACTGACAACTCCTCTCTAAAGGAATACTGATAAAACCATTACTTATGTCAAGTACAGAGAAAAACTTAGCCTTTGCATTCAAGCTAGCCATTATATCATGCATATTCAAAACAATTGGCGTCACATTTGGGGTATATTTGTTTAACATCCTCAAATCTAATATCATTCTGGATGAACCATCCGGTTTTAACACACACCATAACGGATTGTTAGTCACGGAATTCGCTTTTCATATGACACCTTGCTGAAGCAACTCTTAAATGATTTTAGACATCGGACCTATTGAATCTGATGGCAAATTGTACTGTTTCTATGAGGGAGGATCCCTCCATTCCATGTTAACCATTACATCCTTCATTTCCCCCACTTCATTTCTGAAATGAGCCCATAAAGAAGGATTTTGCTTTACAATTTCTCTCAATTCTACATCATCACCAATATTAGGCCATAAATGCTCCAAAGGTACAACATCACTCTGACAAATGCTAGCAACATGACTGTATTCAAAAGGATCAATAACAACAGGTTTAGTTCCATCTGTATCTTTCCAAATTGCCTTGTTTCCTAAATCAATAACCCAGCCTCTTTTCCTCCTTATGTCAGTTCCTATGATATTCTCAGAGTTAGGACAATGCCAAATATCAACTTCAGTTCTCAAATGACCAGGAATGTCTAGAACCACATTATAAACTAATGTTGCTTTAGAACTTCCCTTTCCACTGAAACCAACAATTGTACATACAGGTGCATTAGACATTATAGGGAAATCTTGATTAGTCATACTCAGCTGAGCTCCTGTATCAATGAGAAAAACAATATCATTACCCTGTACAGATCCCTTTACAAATATTTTACAACAAAGTTCAATTTATTTCAAAGAATTGCAAAACAAAAGCTTACAAAGTTATTTCTTGTATTATGTATGTATTGTGTGTGTATTTCAGAGAAAATGTCTCTTCAATGTATATGTATGTAAAAGCTCATTCAGCAGCTTGTATGTAGCAATGTGTCTGTGTGTGTCTGTCCAAGAGTGTGCAAGAGTGTGTCCGAGTGTGTAAGGTAAGAGTGTGTCAGAGTCTCAGATATATCAAGATATCTCTTTGTCTGCTAACCTATATGAAAACCAGTAAGAACTGGTTTTCTACACATGGTCCTGAAAACCTAACATCCCCATACTCCTGAGAAGTCTGTATCAACTACCCCAATTCTCGTCAGACTTAAAAAAAACTTTTCCAGATGTGGGCTAAAGACCAACTATAGTGTCTTTAGGGTAGATCCAGAACTACGTTTGCCGTTCGCTTATTCGCGTAGCATATTTTCGTGTGCGTAAATTAGTTACACTCCCCTCGGCACACCCCTTGAACGTACGTATTTTGTCAAGATACGCTTTCCAAACCCTAACTTAACTTTTTCCAACGTAACCACAGTCATACGCACACGTACGTATGGGCTAGACGAATTTACGCAGCTAAGCACGCCCATACTGTACACTTTAAATACAAAACGCCGCCTACTTCACGTATTTCAGACGTATTTTGGACACACGTAAAACTGGCACGCCCACACGTAAGTATTTACATGACACATACGTGAATGGCCCATACGTTCACAATTACGCTACGAAACGGAGCGTATTTTCTATGGTGCGCATGCGCAGTAGTTACCAAAAGGCGATTTTACGTCTCCGCCACGCGTACATTTGCTCCAAAGCGTAGTTCTGGATCTGGCCCTAGTTTAGTAAAAATAGTAAAAGTTTTTATGAAAGTACAATGTTACAGGTGGCCTAATACTTCTTTGTATATTTTATATAAAAACAAATAGATTTAGATATTGGTTTGGATCCTCAGCTAATATATTATAGTGGAGACTGGGACACTATTGTATAGTGGTGACTATGATTTGCTTTGCTTTATTGTGGTTACAATTGTGTTGTATGATGATGCTTACTATAATCTAGCATGATCACTAGTGTCAATTTCAAATTGTTGAACAGAGCGGCACAAAATTAAAGTTTGCAGGGGGGCACCAAACACCCTAGCACCGGCCCTGGCACCCTAGTTATCACCATACAATATACATTGCACCCTAGTTATCACCATACAATACACATTGCATCCTAGTTATCTCCTTACAATATACATTAAATCCTATTTATCGCCATACAATAATAGTTTTAGTTTATCATTAGCCGTGTTGTCTGCATATAAATGTTGTTTGTTAAGTAAAGCGGTGCTGGTCTATTTCTATTCATGTTTGTCTATCAAAATAGCAGCTTTATTCATATGAAGAGGAAAAACGCAATAAGATAAAAGCAATAGTCTCAATGTACCCATGTAATAAAAAGAATAAAAAAAAAAACAAAACATTTTACTGGGCTACATTCAGGGCCGGCGCGAGCCGCTCCGCGGTGTGATGCAGCGCATCAAGGTGCCATCTGAGGTTACATCAGCATCATTCAAAGCAGAGCCTGCCGCGGAGGAGATGCAGCTCCGGAAGAAGAGAAGACTTCACAGGTAAGTAATGGTGTAGGGTTTAAAATGGGTATACTGAGTGCTAGAGAGATGATGGGGGATACTGGGTGCTGGATACACATGATGGGGGATAATAGGTGCTGGATATATATAATGGGGGTTGCTGGAGAGACATGATGGGGGATAATAGGTTCTGGATACACATGATGGAGGGTGCTGGATACACATGATAGGGGATAATAGGTGATGGAGGGTGCTGAATACACATGATGGGGATAATAGGTGCTGGATACACATGATGGAGGATACTGGGTGCTGGATACACATGATAGGGGGTAATAGGTGCTGGATACACATGATGGGGGAGACTAGGTGCTGGATACACATGATGGAGGATACTGGGTGCTGGATACATATAATGGGGGATAATAGGTGCTGGATACACATCATGGGGGATACTGGGTGCAGGATACAACTATACAAGGAATTAACTAATAAAGTATAGACATCTACACATATAAATATGCCTCCATCCAACCTTTCTGCCTCCTCCTTCTGTGTGTTTCTCTACAGCCATCCAATATCCTCTTCCATGTGCGTGTGTGTCTCACTACAGCCATCTAATCTCCCTCCATCAGTGTCTCTACAGCCATCCAATCCCTCTCCTTGGGGTCTATTTACAAAGGTCGAAGTAAAATCAATTCGCAGCATTTTGCCGCGATATTTTCATTTAAATCGCGGGATTCTCAAAGAATCAATTTTGCCGCGACTTCTTCCCATCCGGACCTCTTCAAATGATGGTGAGGTCGCTAGGGGTCAGAATTTTTTATAGTGGAGATGACGTCAGTACATTGGTCCTCTACTGTTTGTGACGTCATCTCCACTATAAAAAGTACTGCTCCCTAGCCACCTCACCGTCATTTGAAGAGGTCCGGATGGGAAGAAGTTCTGCAGCGTTCTGTCAGCAGCTGAAGAAAGAAGAATCGCCAACGGAGACTAGAATGAAGATGAAGACTTCGATCAATTGAAGAAAAATCATCTCAGCATTAAGAAATAATGAAAAAAGAAGACTTCAAACTTTGAGTGTAAAAACATTTTTAATACACACGATACAATACACACATTACACATAGGTTAGGAGAGATGACCATAGCAGGTAAGTGCACACAGTAGGAGACAATGTTAGTTAGGGTTTATAACTTGTTTACATGCATACTGTCTTTTATTCTTTAATGTGTGTTTAATGTGAACGGTAGTTTTTTTTTTTAACACTACACGCACACACACACATGGCTGCAATCGTTAGCCATGCTGCCGCTGATATTATTACAAGGCTCATCAATTCTGAGCCTTGTAGTTCTATCAGTACAGCATGGCTAAGGATTTCAGCCATGCTGTAATTTTTTTTTTGACACACAAAAACACGTCACTCCGTTGACATGTGTTTTTGATGCTCCGGACCAGCACCTCAGCCGGAACTCGCAGCTCTCTGGCTGCAATTTTTTGGGGGGGAATTTTAAATCACACTAAAGGCGATTTCTTCAAATCGCCTTTAGTGAATGCCACTATTTTTTTTTTCTATTTTTTCTATGGTAAACATCTGGACGAGTTTTGTCCAGCGATGTTTGCCTGGTCGATTTTGCTAAAGGATAAAGTCCCGGGACTTTGCCTTTGGTGAATACGGCGATTGCATAATCGCCTGCAAAGTCCCGGGAGTTTAGCAAAATCGACCTTAGTAAATATACCCCCTTGTGTGTGTGTGTGTCTGTCTACAGTCATCCTTCCCTGCCCTTTTTTCAGTCAGCCTTATTGCCCCTCCTTCTGTGTATCCAACCAGCCTTATTACTCCTCCTTTTGTGTATCCAACCAGCCTTATTGCCCCTTCCTTCTGTGTCCAATCAGCCTTATTGCCCCACCTTCTGTGTCCAGCCAGCCTTATTGCCCCCTCCTTCTGTGTCCAGTCAGCGTTTTGCACCATTTTTGTATTCTTTTCAGTCAGTCTTGTTGCCCCTCCTGTGTATCCATCTAGCCTTATGGCCACTCATTCTGTGTATCCAACCAGCCTTATTACACCTCCTTCTGTGTATCCAACTAGTCTTATTACCCCTTTTTCTGTATATCCAACAAGCCTTATTGCCCCTTACTTCTGTGTGTCCAATCAGCTTTCTTGCCCCACCTTCTGTGTCCTGCCAGCCTTATTGACCCCTCCTTCTGTGTCCAGCCAGTCTTATTACCCCTCCTTTTGTGTCCAGTCAGCCTTTTGCCCCTTTTTAAAATTATTTTAAGTCAGACATATTACCCCTCATTCTGTGTATCTTACCTGCCTTATTTCTCCTCCTTCTGTGTATCCAACCAGCCTTATTACCCCTCATTGTGTCCAGCTAGCCTTACTGTTCCCTCCTGTTTGTCCAACTAGCGTTATTGCACCTCCTTCTGTGTATTCAACCATCCTTATTACAATTCCTTCTGTGTATCCAACCAGCCTTATTGTCCCTCCTTCTGTTTGTCTGCCCCCTCCATGTTCATTAAATCCCCATTCCCCAACTATCTTCTTAAAGATCTCCATCTTACCTTTGCCATCTTTCCTCCAGCTCTCTCCTCCGCGGTGTGCTCTGCAGAATGATGATGCCAGCATGACCTTAGGTAACACTGAGTCTTGTAAATAGAGCTACGGGTGGCCAGCTCTTTGCAGCAGGGGTGGGGCTTACAGGCACAGAACCGTGACCCACCGGTTCACCGGCGCGCCAGTCCGCCTGTGCAGATCACATCCAGCACCGATTTGACTTAATCCTATTTTTTTTTACTGGTCTCTGATGGTTCGATGACATTTAAATTAAACAGTAAGACCTTACCTGACAATCGTCACCCAATTCAGACTTCCAATGCATTCTCATTTTAGTGAGGATGCAGTGTAGGAATCCGGCATCGTATCCTTGCTGTTGCAGCAGGAAATGGAAGTCTGGATCTATGCTATGGCATTTTGGTGGTCACTTCATTAGTTGGGATACAGTTGTATTAGTGCTGCACTACCAACGGGATCTTTCCTTTCTGTATCATAGAAAACAATGCCTCTAAAACATAGGCATATAATACAAAGAGATAAGGATTATTTATTTAAATTGTATTGTGCTGGTTTTGTAAGCATAGATTTTAGTATAATAACTGAAAAATAAGGGCCTTTAATATTGTTTTGCAGCCTTAAATGTTTTAATAAAAGTATAAATAGATACCTCAAACTTTCATTCTTCCGGATACAAAAACAGTTCAGTAATAAGGCTAACATATGAACATAACTGTGATTTTCATTTGCTTCAGTTAAATGATCACATTTCCCTTCTGCTTAATAAATTCTTCAGGCTGCATTTCTAGATGGCTATATTTAGAGAGTACCTTTTAAAGGGTACAGAAGATTTGCAGCAATATCAGCTACTGACAAAAGATGAGTGCTCTGCATAAACAGTCAACTTTTTTAATTTAACTGCAATCAGCATTTGTAAAACATCATCTTGTTAAGGCAGGACCGGCCCTAACTATAGGCAACATAGGCGAGTTGCCTAGAGTGGCAACTCACCAGGGGGGGGCAACACAAAGTCTGGGCTGTCCATTTATAAAATTTGGATAGCCCAGATCCTTACTGTGGCAGCGGATGGCAGGCAGAAGGAAATCATTGTCGCAGTACAGGCTGAATGGCTAATATAATCTCTCTCCTCTGCGGCATCGGTTTAGGTCATTCTGAGTCAGACACTGCAGGAGGGAGAGACTAAAGCTTGCCATACCACTAGAGCAATCATTGTGCCGATCATCAAATTATCTGTGATTTGACGAAATATCGCTGTAGGGTGTGGTTCTGATTTTTCCCTGAAAACCACGATAATCTGCCCAAAAAGCCAGGCAGCAGATAATCACCTTTTTTAGAATTCCCGATTATCGTTTATCGTGACCAAAATAGTGCTGTGTGTGGGTATTTTAGATAATTGTACAAACTTTGTACAGATTTTTTATGTTCTTTCCATACCCCTTTAGGGTGTGTCTATGTATATGTACAGAACTTCCTTCCTGTTAATTGCACCTGATATGCATTCAGCAGACCTCTATTTGCAATTGTCATCCTGTAAAGATGGAATGAAATTATGTATTTTTCAATTCATTTACTTTATTTTACCATTCATAGAAACTACTTGCAGAGACTTTCGATGTTCCCACAAATTTTATTTTCTTGTACATTAATGGATAAATATGGCTATTTGCTTTATGGATGAATAGGACAAATGGATATGGATGTCTGCAGTGGATTTGCAATGTTGACATGCAGTTTTGAAAGGAATTTTTAATGTGGACATGTAAGATATTGAATTATGGTTTACTGGTCAGGATGCATGGTCCCTCCACAAATTAAAGTTGCACTTCTCCATAATGCATGACCAGCTTACCAAGTGAAACCAAACACTACCTCGCATCTACATTGTGTTTCTGCCTATGTACAATACACTATAAAGAGACTATAAAGAGAAAGTGACTGTATGTATTTGAAAGAAAGACAAATGGTTTTCCAAAGATGTTTTTTTATTACTCCACAAGAACAGATAAATTTGTATCTGTAAACAAGTTTGAAAGAAAAAAAAAAAAGAAGTGTGCCTGATGCAGGACCATTATAATTTGAAACCAAAAAGTAGCATAATTTTGGTAGGACCTCTTTAAGTTGAAATAAAATAATGTTGCATTATCACATGAAGGCCCAGAAACCTGAGGTAGTGTTTACATACAAAAACTTTGTTAACTGTACAAGAAAAATACAAAAACTGTACACATTTTTTATTACAATATCAACATTGTTGAACAAATTTAAACATAATACACAATAAACAAGTAAAAAGACTATCATCACAACTGTTTATCTGGCTTTGCATCAGAAACGTTCTTCATTGGTATCTTCAGTGTACACCACAGTGCATTGAATATCTTTTAGAAGAATAGACAGATGTCATGATTACTCACAAGAAAACACACATTTAGGTTCACCACCTATCAATAAAAAAACTTTACCTTCATGCTCGTGTCATTTTGACAGCATGTATTTCCTCTTCCTGAATGGGATGTTGTGTGGAGTGGACAGTGTGTTCTTTTGCACCTTGTTCTTCAACATTATCAGGTTGTTGACATCCTAAAATGGGAAAACAGTATTGTAATATCTTGGACCAAAGCACTATCATCCCAGCATATGAAGACAAGACAAGGTTTCATAGGATATGTACTCACTTTTGATAATTAAACAAATTCTCTATAATTTTCTAAATTCCTTTCTTTGGGGCCTGACCAGAATTTTTGGATCTGCCGCCTATTTCGTTTTATTCCGAATTTGCGCTGGATAATTTCGATGACCCTCTTCATAATTTTGCATTTGCGATAGTTAACACTGGGGTACACTTTCGCAATGCAGTCATAGCCCACTTGTTGAAGTATCATACCATGATCTCCATTTCTGCTTTTCCCATCGGAATTGTTCTTCTTACACCATCTGTTGGTCTCCCTGTAGCAGGATGTCCATTGTTTGGTGACATTTCATACTGTTTTTTTTTTTCAGTCAAATGTGTTTTTGGACTTTGCAAAGTACACATCATGGCTTCAACCGCTCCCAGATTTTCGTGCCAAATATTCATTGAGGGGTGGATCTAAGGAGGAGCTTCGGGCTAAGTTAATATAGCTTGTTGAAATTAATTGAAAACCCATTGTGTATTTGATGGCGCCATCGAGAACATTCCAAAAAACATTCGTCAATCGTGTATATAAAAAGATTTTGGTTTCCTTTTCTCAATTCAGGTAATAATTTTTAATTTCTTGTTTACCATACAGTATGTATGTTCTATGGTTGAATTGTGTTACTGGCTAGGTCATCTGTAGTGTCCCTATGCAGTATGTATGTTCCTTGGTTGAAGTGTTTTAATGCCTAGGCCATCTCTAATGTCATTATGCAGTATTCCTGGTAAAATATTGTTTTTTTTATTTCCACAGATATGGCTTCTGACAAGAGAGAGTTCCTAAGGGAATTCATTGAAGCTTATCAAGCACACCCATTTGTGACAATCTAAGTTGGCAGACTATGCTAACAAGCAGAAAAGGGCCATGGCCATGCAAGCTATGGTAGAAGTTTGCAAAGCCTATCACCCAAAAGCTAATGCAGAATTTGTCATAACAAAAATTGCCAACATTCGCACTGTTTATTAAAAAGAGTTAAATAAAGTGCAGGAGTCCAAACGATCTGGGGCAGGAACAGATGAAGTCTACACCCCCAAACTGTGGTACCACAGTCTGTTAAGCTTCACAGCGGACACAGAGACACCAAGCCCATCCCTTGGTAGCCTTGATGACGTGACAGACGACAGTAGGGAAGACAGTGGAATGGTAAGTAAAAAAAAATAATGCATTACACACCATTAGCTTGTTTTCATAGATTTTATTTCTAGAGCAAGACATGTTTTTTTTCTTTTAAACAACCATGTCATTTTGCCATGGAACAGCAAAATCACCATTAAAATATTATACATAGTTGTTTCTATTTACTTTTGCATCATCGGCGGGGTTTCTCCCAGCACCATGGTCAAGTGCTATCCAGTGTTCTGATTCTCAGATATTCTAAACTGTCACATGCTTCTGCAGACATACACTGCGTTACCTATTTATGCAATAAGTTGTGGAGGACACAGCAAGCCATGACAATCATACACAATTTATCATGGGACAGGTTGATATTTGTGTGAAAAATGTGGAACTTATTACTAAGGATACCAAATGCATTTTCCACAACATGTCTAGCTCTGGACAGACGATAGTTGTAAATATGCCTTTCAGGTGTAAGTAGCTTCTGTGGGAATGGGTGCAACACATTAGAATGAAGAGCAAACGTCTTATCAGCAACAAATACAAAATTAAGATGGTTGATTCTTTCTGTAGGCGACGGTAGTTTAAATTGTCCACGCTTGAGACGCTCATGAAATTTGGTCTGGGCACCTCCATCTGACAGCCAACCATTTTTTTCAACATCAATAAATATAAACTCATATTTAGCATTTACTACAGCCATTAGAATCACACTAAAAAAAGCCCATGTAGTTAAAGAAGAAAGATCCGCTGTTTGCAGGGGGTGTAATGTGTACATGTTTCCCATCTATAGCACCTCCACAAAATTCCATTTTTTGTAGAAGGCTTCTGCTATTTCCATCCATGGTCATTCTTGTGTTGTAGATAAAAACTTTCAGCGATAATATATCATGATTGTCAATAACATGTTGTAATTATATCTTTCTATGTATTACAGCCATCTTTACTTATGGATGAGCCAAGCTTTTCACAGGCAAGCTGTTCCCAGTCAATTGATGAGAGCAACTGTGTTACCCCCACTACAACAACAGGGAAAACAAGACAGGAGGTTCAGTTGTCAAGGGAAAAAAAAAGACCACGTCATGATACAGAAAGTCATGAGTCCATAAGCAAGTCACTTCTGGAGACAGCCCAGAAGTGTTTTGAGAAACAAATGGATCATTATGATGGAATAGGTATGAATGTGGCAGCAAAACTGCATAAAAGGGACTCAAGGTACCAATATGAAACAGAGCGGATTATACATGAGGCTCTGTAAAAGGGCAGAAGAAGAGAGATAGATAACAGAAGCACTATAATCACAGTGCCCCTTCAATGCCCCCTCAGCACACATTCCAGCAAATATATCAGCCGCTATATCAAAATACCCAATATCTACCCCAACATTTTCCTTACTCCTCCCCAGTAGTTTCATCCACACCAAGATCTTCATCAATTGAAGGTGGTTTATCCACGCCTCCACCTATTAAGATTCCACAGTATTATCATTTGGATTAGATGTTTCACTATGTTTAATGTTATGTTTACTGTTTTGTATTATTGCATTTAATAAAAGAAAATTAAATTGTTTACAATTGGCGTGTACTTAATTGATAAAATTAGCTATATTTTCTTACCTTTAAATAGTGAGTTTTCAGTTCTTCAATGATGGCATCACAGGTTTCTGGGATTATGTGTACCAAAGCCTGTGCTGAAATGGCACAGCTAAATTTTAGGTCCTCAAAGGAACTCCCCAGTTGTGTCTTTCTTCTGTTGCTGGAGTAGCAATATGCAATAAATTCTCAAAGGTTTCATCCTCCATCCTAAGAAAATTCCTGAAATTATCAGGATTGTTTTAACGGATTTCATAGAGCAAGGGCATTTGAGACAACAAGCCCCTTGCAACAGCAAATCCTTGGACCAGAAACGATGTGGCCTCATCTTCCTCTTCCCCCTTCTTATCCTCAGGTCATTTTCAACGCCAATCAAAACAAGGCCAGTCATAGTGCTTGATTGGCATAGTTCTCTGTTTTTAAAAAATAATCAGAAAAAACATATTATAAAAATAAGAACATTTATCTATTGGGATGTAGCCAGTGTTTTAATTTACACACATATAAATACATACACACACATACATTCGCACAAACACAAATACATGCAAACACAAACAGATACATGTAAAACCATACATACACACACACATATGCAAAAACACACACATACAATTCAAACAATCACACACAATCAACACAATAATAATCACATATACATGTCAGTAGTATAGATAGATAGGTTTCAGTCAATGTACCTGATCAGAATATATCAGAGGTTTTTGTCCCAAAACCAGGCTATCCTTGAACAGCGGACGAGAATCGCTTAGTGTATGGCACCGATATCGGAACTTCTCACTAGAGAAAAAATTGCTACTATTACAGAGTGTATGGCCAGCTTAAAAGACGGAACTTCCTCCCTGTGCACTGATAGCTCTGACTTCCTGGGCCAGATCCAGAGCTACGTCTGCTACCGTATTTACGCTAGACAGAGACGTAAAAACTCTGTTTTATATGTACTGCGCATGCACGCAGCAGATGTTACGGCACGTAACTCTGAACGTACGTGCCCGCCTAGTATCAACAGCGTAACTACGAATGAAGGGGTGTGCCATACGACACCCGTAATTACGCTTTGGAGGTGGGGTGGGGTTTAATTCGTACTGTATGGGCGTATTTAGGCACTTATGTACGTGCAGCCATTACGGCCGACAGGAGTCAGGCTGTGAAAAGTTAAGGTAGGGTTTGGAAAGCATAAAACGGTCAAGGTACATACGAGTGAGGGGAGTGCATAGTAATTACAATAGCGTAAATACACTAGAAACATAAAAGGGAACGTAGGTCTGGATCCGCCCTATCTGTCAAAGCAGTGAGTCATAGTGGATGACGTCACACCCAGTGCTGCAGCCTCAGAGGCGCAAGCAGAAACTGAGAAGACTCCAGGTGTGTGAACTGACTGTTGGCAGAACATAGTTGGCAACTTTGCCCAGGCTTCCATTGGGAAAAAGGAAGTTATCACCAAGTTACAATTGCAATGTACTTGAATAATAGTTTTTGAACTACTGACTCCATTGTTGTTTTTTTGTGGAATATGTTAATGATTTGCATGATCTGCTCAGTTTTGGGCTTTTTTTATGGTGCCTGTGATCATCACAATGTAATGGTGTACATTTTTTTGTATGCTTAAAATATATATTTTAGGTGATATATGGGAGTTCTAATGTGCATTGCTGTATTTTTTTCACCTTTTTGGTTGTCCAAAAGGTGTCTGGATTATCTTGCCTATATTAATTATTATTAGAAGGGATAAATGTCTTGCTATTGTCCTTGTTTTTTAATGTAAGTATTGATTTTGGCCTTTTGCTTTTTTTGTGCCTAATACATGTATTTGTTACGACTTATACCACTAACCAGGGCGCAGAGTCTATCCAGGAATCTGGTGTTCACTAGAGCCCTTGAAGGTGGGGATAATCTGGGCTGCAGCCCTCGGAGGTCGCGGCCCCTGGCGAGCCTGTCGAGGTTTGGCAGAAGGACTACTGCAGCTACCAGCAACAGAACCACAGAGAAGTAAGGAAAGAATAGTCTCTCACAAGGTGGGAGCACACCACCCGACGGGGTGAGACAGGAGAAACACAGAACGCACGCAAGCCGCTTATGAGACAGACCAAACTAACAAGGGCTATTATACAAGCAAGCACACACACTATCAAACACAAAGATAATCACAAAGGTAAATGAGGGATGGCAAAAGTATAAGAAGACAAATAGGAGCAATATAGTAATACAATGGGGCACTCAGTAATCAATGAAACAGGAAGCTAAGCAAGAGACATAAGATGCAAGAGAAAGAGAAAGAGCAGGCACAGACAGACAAGTTAGAGCTATAACTGGCAAGGGAGAGAAGGCTGGAGGGCGCTTAAATAGGGGCTGGCAGCTTGTGATAGGGCATACTGAGAAACAGACTATTGGTGTTGTCCTTGGCAAACACAAGGACGCAGGAAGGGAGAGAGGAGATCAGTGCCCGCCTACCCATCCAGCGCTGACTCCACATGGCTAATTTGCATACCGTCACACCCCTGTGACGGTTTGCATGTCGGAAAATTACCGGCGCCACGCTGGGGGAAAGTAAATGGAGCGCCATGCGGGGAGAGAGTCGCATGCCATTCTGACGGCATGAACAGAAGGAGAGGGATGCCCTGAGGTGAGTTCTCTGCTGTTCTGATGGCATGTAACAGTACCCCCCCTTGATGAAGGGTTTTGATACCCATAGGACCTGGTTTCAGAGGAAATTTTATGTGAAATTCCTTTATGAATTTTTCATTGTGCATATTTTTGAGAGATACCCATTCACGTTCTTCTGGCCCATATCCCTTCCAATGTATCAGATAGTGGGGACGTCCCTCCATTTTGGAGTCAAGAATGGACAAATATTCCTCCTTCCCTTCTATCACCATTGGTGATGGTTTGGGATGAGACAGAATACCGAACTTTTTGGATATCTTGGCTGGCTTTAAAAGGGATACGTGAAAGGTGATGGGTATCTTGAGGGTTCGAGGAATCTTGAGCCTGAAGGCTACTGGATTAATCGTTTTGATTATAAGGAAAGGACCAATGTATCGAGGACCTAGTTTCCTGCAAGGTTGATTAATTCATATATTCTTTGAAGCCAGCCACACTATATCTCCAACCTTGAAATTACATTCACATCGATGATGGTCCTCCCAAGTCTTGACTCGAGCTGAGGCTCGTCTGAGGTAACACCTTACTTTTTCCCAAATGCTTTTCATCCTTCTAGCATTGGCTCGGGCTTCAGGAAAAGAAGACTCCTGTGGCTATAAAATTGAATTAGATCTGGGATGATAGCCCCAGACACAGAAGAAGGGTGAAATTTTGGTAGCAGAGTGCATGGCATTATTGTAGGCGAACTCAGCCCAAGGTATGTTCTCCGACCAATGATTTTGTTCCTTGGAGGCATAGCACCTCAAGAATTTTTCCAAGACCTGGTTTACCTGCTCTGTTTGCCCATTGGTTTGTGGATGATATCCTGAAGAAAGGCTGATGTTGATTTGGAGTTGGTGACAGAATGCTCTGCAGAATTGAGCAACAAATTGAGCCCCTCTATACGAGACAATGGGCCTGATCCAGACCTACACCGATGAGCTGTGCTTACTAAAGCACAGCGTCTCGGCGTCCACTCTCCCCGACATTCCCCCTGTGCGGGCGTATTTCCCATTGCTTACGCCGGCTGAAGGCTACCCTAACTTTATCCAGCGTAAGCAATGGGTAATACGCTCGCACACGAGCATACTACCGCTAAGCCCTTCCTCCCTCATTATATTACGTCCCCCCACCCACCTTCACTAACCTTAACGTAGGGACGCTATGGGGACGCCCCCTCCAGCTACGCCGGGCAACATCTGCCCGGTGCATGCGCAGATCGGCTTTTCAGACGATCTTATGCTTACGCCCGCCGTCCTAGCGACGGCAGGCGTAGGTCTGGATCAGGCCCAATGTCCCTAGGTAGGCAGTGGAGCCTTATAATGTTTTTTATGAAGATTTTGGCTAGAGATTTTGCGCAAGGAAGTCCAGAGAGAGGAATGAAATGTGCCATTTTGCTGAATCGGTCCACTACCACGCAAATGGTAGTATTACCTTCAGAGTTGGGTAAGTCGGTGATGCGCAGTTAGTGCAGGTAGTCAGGGGGAGGGAGGCTAATGAGGCTGGGAGGGCGACGTTAGCGTACTAAGCGTATTTACACTAGCTTACGCCAGGCGAAGTTAGGGTAGATTTCAGCCAGCGTAAGCTAGTGTAAATAAGCTAGAGGAAGCGGGGGGATGTGCAGTGATGTTTAGCCGGCGTAAGCTAGGCTAGGCGTTCAGCCGGCGTAAGCTAATGTAAATAAGCTAGAGGAAGGAAGGGGGGGGGGGAAGTGCAGTGCAGTGATGTTACGCTGAGCGTTAAAACGCTCAGTATAACATCGTAAGTCTGGATCAGGCTATTCATGTGTAAAATACAGTTTTGGTTGGATTTAAACTTGCATTACTTTTCTTTAAAGAGTAATTTAATGATTTAAAAATAAAATAGCTTCTTGGTGTAATTTTATTTTTGTGGGCATATAAACATTAAATTGATGATGATTTTCTGCTATGGGGTAGCAGCCAAAATCTCGCCTAGGGCACCAAATTGGCAAGGACTGGCCCTGTATTAAGGTCAAACCAGAGAGAATGAAGAAACCTCACAAGTATGCAACATTTAAACTGCTCTCACTTTAAGCTTTGCACGATCAAATTGTTCCTGTGTTGAATGAAGCCAAAGTTAATGGATGGAGCAGGAAGCGGAGATGGACACTCAACTTTAGCTTTGTTCATTCATTATTACGTTCGCCTGACGACGAAGAAGCTTGGTTGAGGTTATCTGTACCTGATAGCTACAAAGGCATATTGTTATCTCCTGGGAAAAACCACCACTGTGACATTAGGCTGATCCAGACCAAAACACAAAAACAAATGTAACCTGCTTCCATAAAACTGCACACAACTTATAAAGGGCTTAGAATGCAAATTTAGTAGAGAAGGCCTGTCCCATGAATCAAATACTTTTAGGGCATTCTAATAAATGTAATTTTATTAATCTCTTGATTAAAGGCAGTATGACCCATTTTTCTTAAAACATATTACCATCTCCTGCTTGAATATTTCTAAACAGGTGACATTTTCAAGATGCTTGACTGGTTCGGTGCAGACTTTTGTTTCATAAAAGAGGAACAAATACTAAGGCCCCAATTCAATTCAGCAGACTGGCCAGGACCTGTCTTTAAAACCTCCCACGCTGGCCCAGGTTAACCTAAGAGTTTATAAATACAGGTCCTAGCCAGCAAAGTCTCATTGTTGCAACAGAGGTTTGAATGACAGACCTGTCTATACATATTTATAAGTTATTTTTTTGTTTTTTGATTTTTACAAGCTAAGCTTTGATTATAAGCTTAGAAGACTGGACTAATGGTGAAAATTTACTTGGTAAGTATAAAAATTTTTTTATTTTATTTATAATAATGGGAAGGCCATTACTCTTTTATGGGGATAGTGGAGTACCCCAGGGTTCTGTAATTGGACCAGTACTATTTAATATCTTTATAGGTGATATTGCCTGTGGTATTGAAGGGAAAATATGCATTTTTGATGATGGCACAAAGATATGTAACAGGGTAGACACGCCAGGAGGGGTACAGAAAATGAGGTATGATCTAAGTATACTGGAGGAATGGTCAAGAGTGTGGCAACAGCAGTTTAATGACCAAAAAATGTGAAATCATGCACTTGGGGCACAAAAAAAGCTCAATATATCATTAATGGCACTACAATAGAAACTACTAAGAAGGAAAGGGATCTAGGAGTCATTATTTTATGTGAATTAAAGGTAGCCAAGCAATGTAACAAAGCAATGAGAAAGGCAATTCAGATGCTTGGTTGCATAGGGAGAGCAATTAGTAGCAGAACGAGTAGTGATGTCCCTTTATAAATCGTTAGTACGACCTCACCTAGAATACTGCGTTCAGTCCTGTAGGCCATATTTCCAGAAAGACATAAATACTTTAGAGATTGTACAAAAAAGAGCAACTAAAATGGTCCATGGCAAGTGTCACAAAACATACCAAGAAAAGCTAGAGGAACTAAACATTTATAGCCTGGAGCAGAGAAGGGAGAGTGGGGATATGATAGCAGCTTTCAAGTATATCAAGGGTTGTGACCGGCTTGAGGAGGGTGGCATTTTTCAAAGGAAAATGTGTGATAGAACACAAGGGCATGAATATAAACTGGAGGGAGGTAGATTCAGAGGAAATGTGCAGATAAATGCCTTCACTGTAAGGGTGATAGATAAGTGGAATAGCCTCCCATCTGAGGTGGTTGAGGCTAACACATTGGAAGAGTTTAAATATGCTTTGAACAAATATAAGGATATCCTAAATCTCAAACTAAATTAAGGGTAAATAGAGTCTAGGGTCAATATAGTTTTAAATAAACAACTGGGCAGACTGGATGGACAATGTGGCTCTTATCTGCCGTCACTTTCTATATTTCTAAGTAGGTTTGCCTTGCATATAGAAAAAAAAAGTGTATTTTACCTGTAAGTACTGGAATAAAAAGAAATAAAAAGTAAAGACATTTTGTAAACAGGGGCATTTATTAGATAGCATTTAACTGCTTTTCCTTGTAGAGTTCCAAGAAATCCCATAACAGTTAATGCATTTTAGTCCCTGAGATGGTGATAAAATTTTGCATTAATAATGAAAGAATTACAAACCAGGTATACTGAAAATCAAATATTACATGTAAAAAGAGAAATGCCCCTAAAGTTTAGTTATAAAAAAGTCTTTTAGATGTAAATTAAGATCAAATGTGGCCCTGTGGTGAGCAATTTCCACATCTGCGAGTTTTCTTTGTTGCTGTCTCAGAATTCATTTACATCTCACTCCAATGATGGAGTAACATACTCCAAATGTATAATTTTGGGCTGGTATGCTGTAGTCATGACAGACGCTTAAGTGCAAATTGCAGGATAAGGACAACACCCAATGCCATCAGTACGTATTTGACGCTGTTATTTGTCAGTTTAAGTACAGCAGCCTGGTTGGAATAAAACAGAATGCAGAAAACATTAAATATTAGAGAATTTACCCAGTGTAAATAATATAATATACCATTAATCATTTTGCATTTAATTACTATTATTTTACTACATTAGTGATCCTGGGGAATAGATCATATTAAAAGTAATTTACAAAATAGCAACGTTTAATTATATATAATTAAATTGCATTCACTAGTCAATATACTTGTAATATTAAATGATAAAACTCATGTCTAAGAACTAAGGACCAGAACCAGACTTCTGTTATCTCTGCACCCGCAGTTCTGGGCGCAGCTGCAGCAGGGATCTAATGCTGGATCCATGCTGTATATAGTCTTTCAAGTCTGGATTCAGACCTTATTGATGCTCATGGGCTTCAGCTGGAAGGTCATTTAGAGTGTACCATAGTCATGTCTATGAAATTTGCGCTTCCTCTACTGCTGGACAGACCTACCATAACTTGGTTAGTTGTGATAGCTATTCTAGGTTATAACCCAATGTATAAGCGATCCCCACTTGTAAAAAGTTAGCATCCATTTTACTCCAAATAACCTTTAACCGTATCTTTTTTAAGTTACTCACCCAACCACCTTGTCTAACAATCCAGCGTGCAATGCTACTTTCCACCAGATACCTGGCAAGCCATTGAGCAATTGTTCGTAAAAATCCACGCTGTCCAGTTTTCCATATGTAGACAGCCATCCTATATCCAAAGCCAAGGAGTGTTAAAACTCGACCCCAGTTCATTCCAGTCTCAAAAACACTGAAAATTTTTAAAATTATTATATTAATATTAAGTGTAATTCCAATATAGCAAAGCGCTAAATCAAAGCAAATATGATAGAAGAAAGAAGTCACGTGATGTAAAACAAAATATGTGGAAGCACTGTAAAGTGGAAGCAACAAAGATCATATAGGAGAAACATAAAGCCTACCTCAAAAGGATCTGGGAAATGTGCATTCATATGTATAGAACTTCTTAAGCTTATATAGTAAATAGTCATAAAATAACATTCCAGAGTATAATATTCTGACTTATTGTGCTATAAAAGAGTAAATAAATAAATTTGTGCAATGTAGACCTTTCACTCCATGCTCAGATTGTATTGCTTTCCTGAACTCCCCCTGTCACTCCCCTCTGTCATAAGGTTGTAGCCTTAACAAAGATGTGCGGATCAGTGGTCCAAAATTGCCCCTGTAAAAATTAAACACCTACATGCCCCATCTAATACATAAAACATACATGCCCCGTTGTATATAATAAACCATACATGCCCCATAGTACAGAATAATAAATATCATGCCCCTCCCCTCCAGACACCCTACTTACGCACTTTGGGTGCGTAAGTGGGTTGTCCTTCATAGGTCTGGATCTGGTCCATAATTATTAATTGGAAATATTGCTTATAAATCAACATTTGTTGATTTATAGTTTTCTATTGCGTGTTTCTTTCCCTTTTAAATTTTATTGACGAGTCCCCTCTGACTTCCATGTAAATCAATTTTAAACCTGTCACAATTAATCTGCCTCACTGTACAACATAAAAATCTTCTTATTTTAATTTTGATGTTGCGCTAAATGATATCCCCTGCTGAATACATCCTCTTTTTAGTTCTGCCTATCAGAAAACTGTAGATATTGGACCGGATTCACAGATCTGTATTTACTACATGCGTGTTTTTACGCACCTACGTAGCAAGGCAACACCCATGACACTCCCCTTGCACGGACCGGTATTCGGTGACTTACGCCTCCATAGGGCACCCTTATCTCTACATGTGTTCTTACGTGCGTTTGTTAGTTAGGTACGTGTTTAGCTAACTAACTGCGCCCTCAAATGCTTATTTAAATGCTTCCCCCGCCCACTTTCACGTAACTTCTAACGTAAGGAATACAACCACGCCCCTCCGTGTCCCCAAGTACGATTCACAAGTCCGTGCCTAAAAGACTTACTAAGACGTACGATCTAATTTGCGTGGAAAAAGTTACTACGCGTGCACTGCTAAAAATACACACGCAACCCCACACAAAACTGTATCTGTGACTACAACTCATTATAACTAATAGCTCAAGCTGATTTCAAGCCAAGAACCAGCATAATGCAGGGGCTTTTTAATTACAGAATTAAAAAATATATCTTTTAAGGGATGTTATACAAAAACAATGTTTATTAGAAAACAGTTAAATTGAGAACATTATGAAGAGTACATATGAAACCATGTGGTGTTTATTTTCTATATTTTGTGAGAATTAGAATAATACATACCCAGATATCAGACACATGCAAATGTACGTGATGATGATTTGTACACAATCTAGGCATGCAGCACATTATGACTGAAGTCAGTACAGGGCATTTACATGCAATGTTAAATGGAAAAATACATAATTGCAAGTTGACTTGCACCTTTTCAACCCTTGGGCAGGCACATCTGCACGTGTTACAGAAACTTGGCTGTCTTTACTAAAATGTCAATATTGCTCACGCATGCATGAAAATTGTGTATATCTTTTGAGTGTTAATCTCGAAAACCACCACAAATACAAACAACTATACATCAGGCTTAAAATGATGGGTTGCTGAATGCTAAAGAGATATTAAAAAATTAAAATTACCTGAAAAGGGAACTTAAGCCCTTAAAGTAGGTTGGAAAGCAGGAAAGATAATAAAAAGGTTACATAATCCCACACACCCCTAATTTCATACAGGCAAAAAAATAATTTATACAGAGTAACAAATGGTGACAACAGCTAATTCTTTTAATATTTTCTATTTGTATCTATTTTAAGTTCACTTATCTGTGCATCCGTCCATGTAATTTTTAATTATAACTAGAAACTATTTGTAACTGAACTGTTTTTTTAAATTATTTTAGCCACCTCGTAATAAGCTTGAGCATATATGAAAGTTAGATGTTTAGACTATTAGAACATGTCCATATTTCAGTTATAGTGAAAAACAACTATTATCCTGAGGTTAGTTTTCGTGATATAATGTTAACCTTAAGTCTGTGGTCTCTGATTTTAATGGAAACCATTAGCTGTCTAGCAAAGCACTTTGGTTTTAATTTCTCAATACCTATCCAAACCCTTAGTAGTGAGAGGTGCAATCAACATCCGATGCTGTGGATACCGTATGGAGCCTTATAAATAAATGTTAATAATAACATGGACTATCATCTTAATCACAAAACAAAATGAATGTACAAAAGGTAAAACTCAATGTCTCATACAAAACATATATTTATTTATTTCTCTTCTTTACTGTATTACCTGGAAGCAATTTTTTTGAAGTAGTCATAAGCATTTTCAAGGTTGGGATTCAGGTCTCTAAGAATGTTATCAAAGCATTCCTCATAGCGTTTGTTCAAGTCATCACCGATCAATGCAAGTTGGTGTCCCACTTTGTCTATATTGCTGTAAAACAAATAAAAGGTTACAAATTATCTTATTCACACGTGGAAACTTGTTTGTCAATTTATTAATGTTGTTGATTTTCATTTGCTGTTATTTGCTACATTCTTCTTGCCATCCAAATTACATGCTAAATATATTCACAGCTCTCCTCTACACTAAACAAATGCTCTGATTCCCAGTTACAGGACTTCTCCCGGGCTGCACCCACTCTCTTGAATAACCTATTTCACCCACTAAGACTATCCACTACAAACTTTCAAACGCTCCCTTAAAACTTACCTCTTCAGACAAGCTTACCAAATTCCTCAACCTACTTCCTAACATTGGGCTGGATCCAGAACTACGTCCGTCTTCCATAGACGGACGTAGTTCAATAAACAGTAGCTTCTGCGCATGCGTAGTAGTTATTGTACGTAATCTGCGTATCGTTTCGATACGTAGATTGCGTATATGCGGTCTTTTAGACCGCATATACGCAATCTTCGTATGCATGTGCAGTAGCTACTGTTTATTGAACTACGTCCGTCTATGGAAGACGGACATAGTTCTGGATCCGGCCCATTGTCTACCTTATTTACAAATACTATGATATCCGGATCGCCTTTCATGATTAAAACAAACTTGGTCCCTTTCTGTCAATGCTAAAATTCTCCCTCCGTTTTGCTATGAACATTGCTGTGTGACTGGATCATACAGAAACATAGAAAGCGATGGCAGTTAAGAGTCACATGACTCTAGACCCTATTTACCCTTAATTTAGTTTGAGATTTATGTTATCCTTATATTTAAAGCATGTTTAAACTGTTCTACTGTTAGCTACAACAACCTCAGATGGGAGGCTATTCCACTTATCTATCACCCTTCAGTGAAGTAATTTTTCCACACCATTCCTCTGAATCTACCACCCTCCAGTTTAAATTCATGACCTCGTGTTCTAATACGCCTCTTCCTTTGAAAAATTCCACCCTCCTCTAGCCGGTCACAACCCTTGAAATATTTGAAAGCTGCTATCATATCCCCCCTCTCCCTTCTCTGTTCTAAGCTATACATGTTTAGATCCTCTAGCCTTTCTTGGTATGTTTTGTGACACATGCCATGTACCATTTTAGTTGCTCTTCTTTGTACAGTCTCTAATTTATTTATCTTTCTAGAGATATGGCCTCCAGAATTGAACACAGTATTCTAGGTTAGGTTGCATAAAAGGGGCATCACTACTTATCTCTTTCTGCTACTAATTGCTTTTGAGTATATGCGGTCTTTAAGACCGCATATACACAATCTACGTAAAGGAAAAGATACGTAGATTACATAAAAAATTTTACTACACATTCGCGGTAGTAAAAAACGGTAAACTCGGGACGTATATACTATACTTCCGGTAGTCTGAATCCGGTCCGATATTCTTAAAATGAATAAAGTTGAATTTTTAAGCATTAAATGAATTGACAAATATTGAGACCCAGAGTGCCAATTGGAGGATTTCTTTTTATACACACAATCCCAGTAGGTTTTGTTAGTGTACTGGTTTGAAAAGTGTATTTCTATATACCTCTGTGCACCTCTCCAAATAAGGAGAAGTGATCTGAAAAATAAATTCGGTAGTGCCAGCATGACCAATTTTTCAACTCTGTACTCCATTGGTTACCTTGCCATTGCCAGAAGGGATTCCATTTACTACAACCTTTTGTTGTCTATCCTGTAACCAAGATCCATGCAGCTATAATTAAGTCCAATCCCAATGTTTCCAGCATATTTAACAGTCTACAATGTTGCACAGTGTCAAAAGCTTTACTAAAATCTAGATAAGCTATGTCTACAGCTCCCCCTCTATCTTATTGAAAAAATTAAATAAGATTTGTTTGACATGATCTACCTCCAGTGAATCTATACTGATTGGGATCCTGTAAGTTACTGGATTTAAGATACTGTACAATTTCTGCAATTTTGAGCTTATTCTATAGATCTCTTTATGCAGATGAACCAATTGATTTTCAAATCAAGGCAGATTTCTGGAATAAGCTCAAATTACCAAAATTACAAGAACAGCATATAAAATTTCTCTCAGCACCAATCACCATAGAGGAGATTGAGAAAACTATAAAAAAAACTGAAGCCAGCTAAAGCACCTGGACCTGATGGGTTTGGATCTGAGCTCTATAAAATTCATACGCAACAAGTAGCCCCCACCCTTCATTCGATGTTTGAGGTCATATGGATGCAGAATAGAATTCCCAGGTACTTTAATTCAGCCACTATTAAGGTTCTCCCTAAGACGGGGAGGGATGCGGAATTGGCATCTTCTTATAGGCCAATTTCACTACTCAATACCGACTACAAAATTTTCACTAAGATTCTGGCTGACAGAATGAAATTGGTCCTTCCTTCCATAGTGTACCATGATCAGACAGGCTTTATATGGGGTAGGCACTCGAATACGAACATCCGCAAAATATTAATGGTAATGCAGGAGCTCGAGTGGAGTCAAACAGGTGATCCCAATCTGGTCATCTCATTGGATGCGGAAAAAGCTTATGATATGGTCACTTGGGATCATCTGTTTGAAGTTTTACAAAAATTTGGTTTACCCCTGTATTTATTAAGGCAATTTCTACATTATATGAGGTGTCTACAACGCAGATAATCAGCAATGGCTATCTGTCCGAGCCTTTTCCCATACAGTGTGGCACACGTCAAGGATGCCCTCTCTCCCCTCTCCTGTTTGCGGCAGCTTTAGAACCGCTGGCGATTGTGCTCAGACAGAATCCGTCATTCTCAGGAATAAGAATTGGCAACAGAGAGGTTAAATTGTCTCTCTTTGCTGATGATATGTTTCTGTTTGTGTCGCAACCTCAAACTTCTTTACCAACCATTATAGATACTATTACCCAATTTGACTCCTTTGCTGGTTATCGGGTCAATTTTCAAAAATCTGAAATTATGCCATTGACAGGGAAGGATACAATTAGTAATCTGTCTTGTGTTACCAACCAATTCCAGATGACGTACCACAAGCTGAAGTACCTGGGAATATTCCTGACCCCCAGCTTACATAACCTTTACAAAACAAATTTCAAACCGGTCCTACAGAAAATTACGAAACTAATAGAAAATTGGCAACGCCTCCATTTATCACGGTTTGGCCAGGTTACAGTTGTTAAGAGCGTCCTATTTCCTAAGCTGTCCTAAATACTACAAATGCTTCCTTTTGTGATGTCCCGCAATGATATACAATTCTGTAACAAAATTTTCCGTAACTTTATATGGAATGGCAAGCGCCCGAAGATAGCGTTCTCTAGAATGCGTCTTCCCAGGGAGAAAGGTGGTACAGGTCAGCCTGATATTACTACCTTCGCCCATGCGGTTCAATTTAGATACATAGCCGACTGGTTCCTAGGCAAAAGTATATATACTAACCTGTCTTTAGAAGAACAAAGTTTTCGCCAGCTACCTTGCTATTATGCCGAAAAAGAGATATTCCCCCGCGCCTATTAAACCATGTCTTGTTTCATGATACCTATCTTTTTTGGATCTATATTAATAAAAAATATAACAGAAGCCCCATAACTTCGAAATATGTCCCTATAACAGGAAATCCCAATTTCCCTTCAGGATTGGAAAACCACCGGTTTGTACAGTGGAAACTAAAAGGTATCAGAATCACTAATGATATCTTTGACCCAGGAGGACAAATACATACATTTCAGTCTCCCAAAGACAAGTTTGATCTCACTAATAATCAATTTTACATGTACTTACAAGTTAGACATTATGCCCAAACCATATCTGGGTCTACCCCACACCAAGATAGGACTGACCAACTGATGCAATTACTCCATTTCATTACAAATAATAAGTATAGAACTAAATATTTACAAAAGGATCTGTTGTCTAGTGATAGTGATAGGATATGGCGCCCTCTGATACAACAGTGGCAGGTTAACATACCTGAGGACCTTATTTTACACTATGACAAAACCCTTAAAATCCTCAAATCCGCTAGGCTCCAAGAAATTCACTTTCGCATACTTAATAGAGCTTATATATCATAAAATAGGAGGCATCAGATGGACAGCTCCTTCCCAGATCTCTGCCCCAAATGTAGAGGGACCCAAGCTAATTTTATACATGCAATGTGGGAATGCGGAAGGATCAGAAAATTTTGGAACAAGATAGTTGGCTATATAAATTCCCTTCTCTCTCTTACTGTTACAGTGGATTCAAAAGCGATAATATGTGCTAACTTTTCTAACTGGGAATTGGGGGAAGATAAGCATCAAGTTATTCCCCTGTTAACCGTAATAGTGATGATTGCTAAAAGTCATATTATTGGATCATTGGATTAAGAGGTCGTCACCCTCTTTGGGAGAAGTCAAGACTTCACTGTTACAAGTAATGTACTTTGATAGGAGAGCAACATTTCCTAATGGGGAAGATTTATAGATTCACTAGAGGCTGATACACAAACCTATGTATACAAAATCTTTGAGAAAACCAAAATGTACTTGTATAGAAATATCCGAGTGGAAGAATTGTTCCCAGAATAGATAAACTGAATTCCGAACGAATATCCCAAAGGATATGATAGTGTACTAGAAAGAGCACTTAATACAAATCTGCTTTGTGTTTCTTTTTGAGGTGGAGTTTAAGGTGTAAAGGGTGGATAACTTCCTTTATTTCTTTTTATTTTTTACTTTTATTTTGTGTTTAGGTTTATATTTATGTTTGAGGGAATGCATTTGTGTATACCTGATAAATAATAATATAGAGAATATTGCCTTCTATTACTATAGCCCAATGTTGATCTTTAACCAACAATGGTCACAGCTGGAAAAGTTTATGCTTCTGGGTGAAACGAATTGCTGTATACTGCAGGCATGATTGTATTCCCTTTTGTCTTTATCCTGTTCATTGTTTTGTATTCGTGTATTATACAAAAATAATAAAAATGTCTTTAAAAAAAAAAAAAAAGATACTGTACAATTTATTCCTTTAACAGTATTTCCATCAAATTCCCTACTACTGAATTAGACTTACTGGTTGGTATTTTGCCGCTTCTTCCCTACTTCCATTTTTATACAGAGGGATTACAGCTGTTATTTTCAAGTCCTCTGGAATCACCCCAGTTATTAGTGACTGGTTGAATAATCCACTAAGCTATTTTAGTATCCTAGGATGTATCCCATCTGCTCCTATTAATTTGTCTACTTTAGGCTTTGAAAGTTCATTTAATACCTGCTCCTCAGTGAAAGTAGTAGTAATTGCCTCCTTTGTATGAATAGTCTTCCCATTTAAAAGTGGTCCCTTCCCCCTCTCTTTCTTTTGTGAATATTGAACAGAAATACTTGTTAAGATGATCTGCCATAGCCCTTTCAATCTCAACAAGACTCCCTATTTACATACCTAAAAAAGCTTTTGTCCCTTTTTTGTACCAAGTGGGCCAGTTTTTCCTCAGTTTGTGCCTTTGCTGCCCTGATAATCTTTTTAGCCTCTTTCTGCTTTGTAAAATACTCCTTCCTGTCATCATTACTTTGAGTTGGCTTATAATTTCGAAAGGCCATCTTTTTTGTTTTCACTATACTTGTAGAAGCACTACCATGCTGGTAGGTGCTTCTATACTTGTAGAAGCACCTACCATGCTGGTTCGTTATATGATATAGAGCACTAGTCCTTATGTATCAATCTCCAATATCTTACAAAGTGCAAGCTTGTGGGCAGGGCCCTCTCACTTACCCAGTCTGTCTGTTACCACCCAGTCTTGTTATAATGATTGTTAAAATTGTAAAGCGGTAAGTAATCTGATGGCACTATATAAAACCTGTTAATAAATAAATAAACTAAATTATATATAAAACAAATACTGTATACAAAAAAATTGTATACAAATAAATACTGATAACAGACTTAATTACTGTTGAAAATGCTGAGGTGGCAGCCACACAACAAGGAAAAGGCAAAGTGCTTTCAGCTGTGGTGCAAAATGGTGCTTTTGCAGTAGTCAATGGAAGAAGTTGGGTGAATTGAGGGTGAAGATAACACAACAGTTATACAGAGCAGTGCAAAAAAAATTTTTTTTCATTATGTAGCTATATTACTGTAATGAGGATAATAAGTTGATGTGTCTTCTGCCAAGGGACAATGCACCTCATTTTATCTCCTGCAGATTAGTTTGTGATTAAAGAATTATGGAGGAAGAGCAATAAGGGAGAGGTGAACAAGGAACAAGATGGATGAGGATGATGAAAATATAAGAGTAAATGAATTGGCCTAGATAAGTGCTTTTGTGGCAAGGATTATGTGGCATGGAAAGTGGCTCATTCAGTTGGGTAATATGCTTTACCTCCTGACCTCACCTGAGGCTGTTCTACAGTGACTAATGCCCCTTCTCCCACCCCAAATATGACTTATTACTAATAAACTTCCACCACCAAGACTATTCATAGGAGGTCTTATGTATGTATCCATGCACACTTTTTAAAGGCAAAACTGCTCCTCTCCAAGCAGCCCCCACCTTTGTGACAAGTGACAGTTTAGGGTCTGGAGAGACGCTTCTTCAGAGATCTGGCTTTTACGACCCCCCCCCCCCCAAAATCTGTACCCCCTCACGACA
>WWET01006274.1:31744-42166 GCA_011038615.1 Limnodynastes dumerilii
TGATCCACTTACGACAGGGCCATAACCTAACAAGAGCCATAACTTGTTCTGCCCCACTACATTCAAGTTACTGCAATAAAATAAAACCAGACCCTGACCAAATAGAGGTCACTCTATTTTTTTTTTATTATTTTATACTGATATTTAATTGTATCCTGACACATACTCTGGTCAGTTGTGACTAGCATTGTATTCAATATTGTTCACTATGCTATTTTTGGTGAACTTTCATATGCTCTCTATATTGTAGGGCCAGATGATTAAAGTTTGAATCAATAGACCTTTTGCAACTCAGTATTGATCAGCTGCAAGTAGCTGACAGCCACACAGACTACACAAAAATATCCAGCAAGTCACTGAATCAAGTGCTAGAGTCCAAATTGTAGATGTCCACTAGTCCAATGGCCTTGTTAATCGCAAACCTCATTCTGCAAGGACTGCACGGGTTATTTTCACCAATAGAAGTCACTGTATTATAAGTTATTACCATGAATTTGCCCTTTTTTCCAAGATGCTCAGTATAGCATCAGTAAGAATCCATATTGGATCCCGTTTCTTTCTTGGGCCTATAGATAGGCACTTCTTGTGTACCAAACTCCTAACAAAGTCTGACTACTGTCTTGTGTACCAAATCTTGTCAGACTATTGCCTTGTGTACTCACCTATTGAACTCCAGATAATACCACCGGTATCGTTAAACTTTATTCTAAGCATCTTGCCGAGACCAGTCATTTTGGCATGGTAACCTCTACCAGGCTTGGTTGGGACCCCAGTCACCTTACTCCAGTAAACACACCAAGCTGGCTAAGCCATGGGCTTATTCCAATGGAGAGGACTATGGCCCATATCCACAGTTATAATTAAATTACAAATGCAGGCTAGCGTATGGAATCGGTGATCCATAACCATGCATGCAAGAGAGCAGGCACTCCCCTTGCTCTCCTATGTTCAGACTGTGGATCTGCCACCAGAATCCTACCTTTAGTATTCCACACACATCTCCCAGCCCTATGTTTCTGAATAAAGATAAGATTCCAACTCCAAGCTCCAGAAGGCCACGCGTTGTCAATCTACGTACCTAAATGTTACGTAGATTGTGTAAATGACCACCTACCAATGCGTAGTAGGCCATTTCTTAAAAGACCGCACTTAAGAAGCCAGAGCTTCTATAATATTTACCTATTTAATAAAGAATTAGTCTTATCTAGTGATGAGAAGTTCGGATCCCAATAAATATGACAAATCCAATTTTGAGGGTAACGGGTCGAACCAAGACATGCCTAGGTTATTCCCGCCAAATTGCAAATCAAGACAAAACACAATTTTACCTGAAATGTTGGATCTCATTGTTTTGGATTCTGTATAAAACTCTCCTTATACAGAATCCAAGTAAATAAAAAAAATCTAAGTGAATAAAGAAAGACATCCTCCCTGCTGCCAATAAATACAGTAAAAAGTGCCAGGGAATGCTGGTGCCTGCAGTACTTCAAGTGCCAGCATGCACTGACACTCGGGGCCCTCTGCGATCTGTAGTGTGCCAATACAATAAATAAAAATGGACTGACCCAATAAAATGAACAAAAACACACTAGCATAAAATAACGGACACTCATCTATTATTTTCTCCAGCTCACTCCCAATATTTTGAATATTGATCAACAATCACCCCATCATTTACATAGAAACGTGGAAAGTGATGGCAGATAACCTGCAACCTGCTATCATTCACTGTTCTATGTAAAAGAAAAATGAAAGCTAGAATTTGATTGGTTGCTATAGGCAACATCTCCACTTTTCCAAACCCACAGCTTAGTAAATCTGGCCCCTACTCCATTATCACCAAATCACCATTTTCGTTTCCTAAATTCTCCCACACTGTTGTGTTCTCTCCAATTCCTCCTAAACAGATTGCTTCCCTCCTTGACTCCCATGTCTTTTATCATAACCTGTCCTCAAATTCTCTACATGCCTGTTTCTCTTCAAACCCTTTCCTTTCTTCACACTTAGGGCCAGATTTACTAAGCTGCGGATTTAGAAAAATGGAGATGTTGCCCATAGCAACCAATCAGATTCTAACTCTCACTTTCCTATTACATACTATAGAATGTCAGCTAAAATCTGAATGGTTGCTATGGGCAACATCTCCACTTTACCAAACCTGTAGCTTAGTAAATCTTGCCCTTATTCTCCTCTTCCCACTTATTGTTGTCACATGTTACTTTCTTTCTTTCACACCCGCCTCTCTTTGCCAACCACCTCCTTCTATTCATTTATATTTCTTCATTGGATGCAGGGACTCCCACACAGGAAACAAAGCTTGTGCAGATTGTCACCTGCTTCAGCTGTGAGCATATTAATGAGTCTGCATCAGATAAGTAGCATACCCTCCAACATGACCCCCTCCATTCATAACAAAATATTCTGCTCCTGCTCTTCCTTCCTAATCTCTGCTTGCAATCACCTGTGTTCTATTCAAATTACTAGTATAACACATGTGACTGCAATCAGAGATTAGGAAGGAAAAGCAGGAGTAGAGTATTTTGTACCGAATGGAGGGGGTCATGTTGGAGGGTCTGTAGCAGCTCCAGATCTCTGTTCCTCTCACTGACAGCATCACTGAAAAATACAGTCATGTTGTCAGAGGAAAAGAGCTGAGATCCAGCACTAATGATGGTTTCTGCATATACAGTAAGTTGGTATTTCTATCCTGGATCAATATCGCAGATACTTCTTGTTGCCCAGTAAAGTTAGGGGATTTGCCACCGGCACCCACCAGGGCCATGACACCCTAGGCATTGGTCTATTTGGCCTATTTTTTAATTTATCTCTAGGGAACACAGCTGTGTTCTGCACAGAAGCACAAAACGCATGCTGAGACATATAGCCCAGTGAAGGAGTGAAAACGCATGGAGCAGCGAGCTAGATGGAAGTAAGATGAAACAAGATAGAAGTAAAATCTTAATGTACTTTTTAATCCTTGACTAAGTCTAAGTATATACACCAGAGCAGTATTGTGTGTTTTGTATTGTTGGTGTATTTGTAACACTATTAGGTACATTTTGCCCTTGCTATTATCTGCAATATTATATGAAGACAGTAATAGAGTTGTATGAACTAAGGTAATTACCATTGGTCTCAAATCTCCATTATTATGAGATGTGGCTGAGGTCTGGGTGGTTAGTAATGTAATTTATGTATGTTAATTAGCTAGGTCAACAGGTAAACTGGGAGGTAATTAGGTCTGAACCACCAGATGATGTGCAACGTGTGTCCACAGTACTATACTGGCTGAAACAGCATTGGAAAATATATAGACATGGATCTATGTTAAGGCATCAAAGTGTATCTTAGACTCAAGCTGGGTACGCACTATTAACTATTTCTAACGAAAGATAAGCTTTAAAAGATTATTCTCATGATTAAAAGTCATGATCAGCCTCTGCATAAACTACACTAGATATGCAGGAGAAATTGTCCCATAACCCCCTGCTGCAATGATATCCCTGCCCACAAAGCCAGCTCTACTACAGGAAAGAGAAGGGGAATCATCAGAAACCAGGTAAAATAAAGCATACACAGTACACTTTTTTCACAATATCATGCTACAGTTCTTCAGGCAAATTAGACAGACCATAAAATGAAATCAAACAATATGATGTGCTTTGGTATAATGTCGTTTCATCCTGCAAGCCTACACAATTGCACAATATCGTTCAAATTGCTTGTCTATCGTTTGATTGGAACAATAACTAGGTGTCCCCAGCTTTAGCTTGTGTAATACGACAGACACAATGGGCCTGATCCAGAGCTACGCTGTGCCATACTTCGTAAGTACGGCCAGCATAGCTTATAACCACTCCCCCTGTCCCGGTGTACTTACCCACTGTTAAGCCGGTTGAAGGCTACCTTAACTGCAGCCGGCGTAACAGTGGGTAATTACGCCGGGAAACTAATCGTAACTCGGCGCACATGCAGAACGGCAGAAACGTTAAAAACAACGGCGGCAGTAGGTCTGGATCTGCCCCAATGTGTAAAATATATCAATGCTTTGCGCAAACATGAAGTGTCATTTTATTCCCTAACATAATATTGTAACCCTTTGTTAAGTGGAACCAGCCAAATAGCTAATTCAGTCAAGTATTTCCATTGTATATTCAAGGTAACAGAAGATGTCTAACCACTATATAATTTAAGTGTCCACAGATAGACCCCTGCTTAAAGGGGAGGAACTGAAACGGAGCAGTTTGCTTGTTCTCCTCGTGTCTGCGTCTGTGTGTATCAGGGACCTTAGTATGTAGCCCCAGGGACTGATGTGAATGTGTAATATTCTCTGAAAAACACTACATATCCTGATCTAGTTGTCTTAGATTGTTTTGCAGGTGATATAGCATGTAACACCTATGTAGGATGCTGCTGGTATTATGTACTGTCTTTTTCTTTCATTACATATATTGTTTTGAACTTTTTACCAAGACTAAATAGGTCATGCAACAGGGCTCTCACAAACCTTAATCCGGCCTAGATCGTGTGACGCTGTTAAGGATGCTTGGTAACTAATGTGTTAAGATGACTTGAATGCTCTCTGTACTGTCTCTACCATTTGTGATACATATAATTGGTACAATAGATTGTGTCACATCAGTTTCTGTGATCTAATTATAGATTCTATAGAGAAAATTGATCCTCACAAATGGCAATGTCCTCCATGAAGGTCATTACAAATGACCTATCAAAGTAAATTAACTTTCCTCAGCCTTCCAATAATAGATCTAATTTACTAGGTAATCCCCCCAACCCTGGAGGTACTTAAGTTTCTCCAGCCAGACTTCCTGAGTTTTCTTTTTTTCCTATGGAGCTAGTGTGTGTGGTAGTTAGGGATAAAGTACCTGGGCCTGAGCCTTTGCTAGTAAGGCGTGGGAAGGAGGTGGTGGATCCAGCCTCTGTCACATCTCTGAAAGATGTTGACTTCTATGTTTGTCCCCACATACATACATACAGTCAGGAGCGTGGTAGCTGGCACTAGAGTGTAAAATTTCTGGATGCCATCCATTTTCTTGCAGCCCATGTTAATTCTATAGAAAAACGGGACAGGCGAATGATATCAAAAGATCTCACTATTTAAATCGGAAAGCAACATTTTTCCCTGTGGTGGTCAGGCTGCATGACCACAATGAAGAATGGGTTTCATTATGGAGAAAAAAATTGTTACAACCTAGGAGGTCAGGTATAAGCTTAGGATTCCTGGTATGCCTTTTTTTTGTTTTGTTATTTTATTGCTTCTTTTTAGCATTTTTTATTTACTTTTAGGTTGAAGACTAGTAAGGAAAAAAACCCTAACCCTTTGATACCAGGTATAAGCAGAAAAAAATTAAAGTGGTATTAGCACCCATTAAAGCACAATCAATTAGGGCCATGGCCACATCATGGATCAAGATTTTTAAGTGTAAGCCTAGCCTGGAATTGTATTTCTTGGGTATTACCCTATAATTGAGTGCTGTCTTGGGGAGGTACAGATAGCAACAGATCATTACCTGTTAATATTCCTAGACTCCTCTATACACCCTACTTTATGTTTCTACTACTAATGTTGTGTTTTACCTACAGCTAAAGAAGTCAGAAGGCACAGGAAGTCTAGCTTAAAAACCTACAGTGTCTGCTATATTTTTTGCTGCACTCCAATGGGGAAAGAGGAATTACCCCTTTTTCAAAAGGGCCGTATTCTCCCAGCCAGTTCGCAACTGCCTGGGAGAATACAGCTGGGAAATTGATTGCTTTTGCCTAATTGAGGAGCAGCAATTGATCCACCAAAGAACAAAGATGCAGCGGCATATGGTATTATTGTAACCCTAACAATTATACTAATCCTTACCCTAACCCTCCCCTTCCATTACTCTAACCCTACCCTTCCATTATTCTAACCCTGAGCCTTCCTTCCTTGCAGCCTGATCAAAAGACTCTCTTAACCAAAGCCTAACCCTAAGACTCCCCTCCCCACAGCCTAACCCTAAGACTCCCCCTAGATTACTACTCCCTATAGATTTCCTTATAATACTCAACTGTCTGCTGTGGTGCAACATGTTTTTGGTGGTGGTTTCCAAATGAATGAATGGGTAAATATGTGGATCAGCATACTTACCCACTCATTAATAAAATTTCAAATTAGCGCTATTTTCAAAATAGAGACAGAAGAAATTTAGCATTTTTGAGGCTTTCCGTCATTTAGTGCTGTCATGGAGGAGCCAAGGAAATCATATTAACAGGACTGATCTGTTGTTTTACTTACTCTGCTCAAAAGTATGTTGACATAGTGGGGAAACTGATGTGCCCATATGTTATATAATAAATGATAATAAATGGTACCTGTCTCTTTGTCTTGCATCTTCTATTTCACTACTAAGCGGCCTAGAATCCTCATCTTCTGCTCTCCTCAACTGAGTCATGTGAAAGGTGTAACTCAGAAATACTGCTTCGGTCTGTTGACTTACTTGCTCCTCTGCAAGAAACAGAAGTCCATCATCAAGGTCCACTGCGTTACAATCATTAATTCAATGGAAATGACACATGGCCATATGTTATATTTCCACTGCTCTTGTACTATTAACAATGACAATGTCATTTCACAAACCACATTGCTGTCATTATGTAATAACTTTAAAAAATACATATAGCCTAACCTGTAAAACAATTGAATATTATGCTTCAATGCATGGTTCACCAAACAGAAAAGTTACAGAAACAGGTCATAAATTACATGCTACATAATCATGATGCAGCTGTGCACTTTTACATAGATTTATATATTAAATAAGAGATGCCACAATACGGACATTAAAATGCATTTTTTTTATATGTTTTTTAAAAAAATACTAATGTATTTGATATCCTGAGGCCAGGTGTGCACACATGGGGACGGACCGACTTTAACAGCTCAGCAATGTCCTACCTTGGAATCAAACCTCTGGAACAGACACTCTACTGCAAACCTAGTTTATTCCAATGCTGCAACAGCATGGGCGACTATTCTGTCCATGTGTAGAACAGATGTCCACCTACGCATGTCCTGAGTGGATGCTTTTTACAGACAGACAGCTACTCTTAAAAACCTTCTCTTAAAAAGCTGGATGCGTCAATGCATGTGTTCATTTAACAAGGGCTTCTCATTAAATAAAACAAATATAAAGTTATTTAAAAAACAAAAAACCTGCATGCCTCAAATAGGATAGGAAGATACTTTGCAAGTACTGCTTCTATAAGTGCTTTGATTAATTAACATTTTAGAAAATAATATTTCTTGATTTATGGATAACTTACCATCTACCTGATCTCCATTATCTATTGAGTCTCTTCTGCCTCCAGTTGCCATAACGGACTGATCGAACAAAGGAAGGGTAGGATCAATCTAATCCTAGGATCCTAAAATATATAAATGTATTAAGATATCTTACAGCTCTATCTGCACTTGATTTAATACATTGTTTCCTACGTCTTAAAATAATTTCCCAAGGCAATTTACCGTTGAGCAGGTGTTTCTTAGAACATCATTCTTTATCCTTTACATTCATCATTATGTTACACTTACTAAATTTAGCTGTACTGAACACTTTTTTTTGCATTTTAAATGTATAAGATACATAATATTAACAAATAAAGCTCAGAAACCAAGATTAGATTAGCAGGTTAGAACTGAAAAAATTATTTAAAGGAGTTTTTACTATCTACTACAGGATTAAATAACAAACAATGAAAACACTTGCATAACTAAAACATAACATAACATAAACGCAGCATAGCATATATTAACAAGCCCAGATCCCTGGGCATGTTTTCCCTTAGTTAAACAAAGTAACAGCATGTTATGATCAGAGATGAGCACAGACCCTTGTGTTTTTGTTTTGGATTTGGTTCTAATACATCATCTGGTTTTGGTTTTAGCAAAACTACCCTGAATTGTTTTGATTTTGGATCTGTATTGTTTTAGAAATTGTATTAACTAAAATCGTGTAATTTGTATGTATTTTTGCTCCTATGGCAGATCGGACCAACCTGTGGCTCTCCAGGTGTTGTGAAACTACGAGCATGCTTTGTCAGGTGTCAGTCATTTTTGCAGTATAAGCATGCTGGGACTAGTAGTTTCACAACACCTGGGGAGTTACAGGTTGGCCAGGCCTGTCTTATAGTATCATTAACATCAATAACATGTATTTCCAGTCATTTTCAGTCAAATTGGACCACGTCACGATATTTTCAACAGTATACTTTAAAGGCTGCAGTGGCTAAACTAAGAGACAGGGTAGCAGCACAACCACCACCAGGCAGTGTAAACAAATAGAGCACATAAATGAAACAGTGTGGTACAGCATTCAGGCAGTGTAGGAGAGTTTTATAAACTATTACTCTATAGAATATTTTTACATTTATGCAAAAGACTAGTAGAAAAGTGGAAGTAAAGTTAACTTACTTAGAGGAAGCAAGAAAAAGACCAAAGGAGAAAATAAAATAAAGGAAAAAGTTATTGTGCACCTCTGTATATGAAAATGATTGATTATATTACAGGCATTAAATCTTTTCCTCTTCTTTCAAACATGCTTTCATCTCCCCCATCCTCAATAAAACCTATTAGCCACTTTGGGTCATAAAGAACTCATATAATATATGGGTTTCAAACCATTTTCCGCCATCTACATTTTAAAAACCAACATCATGATGCTTGCCTAGCTGTCTTCTCACACTTTTGCCTAAAAGCTAGTCTATTATATGTTATTTGTGGCCTTTCCTCATTAGTAGATCAGGCGCAGATATATCCAAATTCTGGTCGTTTTAGAGCAATTATGCCAGTTAAAATTATTGTAATTATAGACAAAAGACAATATAGACAATAGATTGTAGGAGTTACTTCAAGTAAAAGCTGTTATTAATGTAAGAAAAAGGAAGAAGAAACTGTTGTTATAAGAATTGATGATAAACCTGGAATTACCAGGACTAAGGCCTTGAGAAGGGATTGGAAGCTGAGTAAGAGGTTAATAGTAGTTAGCCCATAATTGTTACACGCTGTGTGTTACTTACCTCTCCCGGTCCTCTGCGCTGCAGCCGTCACTTCCGCATGCCTCTCCTCGGTCCACACTTCCGCCGACATGCCGATCACGACATGTAAACAAAGAACACGTGGGAGCTCTGCCGGAGCATCAGGCAGGCGTGCGCTCCTGGCGCTCTGCATGACATCATCTATCCAAGCTAACGGCCGTTCTCATTGGCGGTCAGTAGCTGTAAGCCTATCAGGGGTTAGCAGCCTCCTTATAGTCCAGGTTCATCATTAGGTAAGCTGCCGGTTATAGACTCTGTTTCCAGTATCCGTGCCTGACTTGTACTGTGTTCTTGATTGCTTTATTGCGTATTCCTGAGTGCCCTCCGTTATCCTGCCCTGGTCCATGCCTGTTACCCTCCGTGTACCAATTCCTCCTCTCCCACCTTATTGTCTTATTCCTCTTGTATAGATTCCCTGCCTTCTCCTGTGAGCCTGTGTTTGTAGCCCTCTGGGTAGTTCGTATGAGTGTGTGCGTGTACCTGTGAGTGACAAGTCTGTCAGTCAGTCTTGTTTGTCCCGTTAACCCAATCTAGTCTGTCGTCTCTGTTTTATGTTTATTGTGGTTTGTAACAGTCCAGTCTCTTCTGGTACTACTGTTGCTATTTACCCGCTTTATCTGATCCATTCCCTGCTGCCCCGTTTTCCTTTTCCAGGTGATCTCTAAGGGGCGTAACCTGACGGATTCCTATCAGCTCCAGTCTATCCACACCATTAGGGGCTCTAGCAAACACCCGGTCCGACATCAGGCTCTACAAACTGGTGAGTTACTCGGCTTCCTCTCTCTCTCTCTCTGGTCACCTCAGTTCTCTGTCGAGGTAAACCCGGGATACCATTACACCAACATCCACCTCTCCAGACGGCCACCTCAGTGCAGGTAATTCTGGCGGTGCCGTAACAATAATAAAATGTGCAGGAAATTGTTCTTGAGCCCCCCCAAGCACCATTACTTTGAACATGCACAGTTTAACAAACCAAGCACTTCAGCGACAGTTCTGTGGCTTAAATGCCTGTGTCCTACAAAAGAATACATTTTTAAAAATAATTAAATAAAAAAGGATACATTTTGGGTTATTTGTCTGCAGCAATGGGATTAAGGCTAACACTGATAATCATACTAAGGGTTGTCATTCTCCTCCACATTACCCTGATCATTGTTGTTTATATAATCTTTACACAATAGTACCTCTTCCCTACTAGAATCAACTGTAACAGTCTCTAATTAATTTGTGTTAAACTTGTTGATCATAAAATGAGTAGTTCATTAAAATGAACATCAATTTGTCTACATATTTGGGGTTTAGCCTTCTACAATGATAGCGCACAAGGTTCCAACTGCACTC
>WWET01006274.1:42201-63334 GCA_011038615.1 Limnodynastes dumerilii
TCCTAGAAGGGTGAGAAGCTTAGATTTGTAAAAGGTCTCCAAATTGCCTTTTTTTCCTCCCAGTATTGAAATGGACTGTCTGAGGTGCTAACATGTGCATTATCAAAGCAAATAAAGAACTTAATATACAACTTAAACATACTTCGCTTACTTGCATACCCTGCTACAGCGTCTTTAGCTTCTTCTCCAACAGCTTAAATAAGGGGATGACTTGACTTTTGCTGGCAACATCTAAAGTCATCTCAATTTCAAATGGTTTCAGTACATAATATCAAGATTATTCTTCAGTGTGCTGCAGTAAGGTAACAACCTTTATTTCCTATATAATGGCTTGACATGTATATCTTGATGACTTGTTGTTCATCAAGGTGGCCAGAACGAATAATAGAAGGAGGTGCAAGATGGATTTGTTTTTGTGCCTTGCCACCCACCCTTAAGTGTAACATGCATAGTTTAACAAACCAAGCACTTCAGCGACAGAGATACTTTGGTGTTTGGTTTGTTTGGGCCCACACAAGAATACATATTGAAGGGAAAATATACAAATAAAAAAATAATACATTTTGAGTTAGTTAGCCTTAAGTACCATTGCTGTAGACAACAGTGGTTTCAGTAATGTTCTTTGCAACAGGATGGCAGCTACCATACTTGTTTTCTCTAGCAGACAACTTGTTCCACAGACAATTGTCATTTGAGACAATGAGTCTTGTTGATGACCTGTGATGATTCACCAGCAGTAGCAGTATGGATGCAGGACTACCTCCACTGTCTGAATCAGAAATGTACAATCTAATGTACACGGTACCACCATCTCCTCCAAACACACAAATAAATGTGAAGTGTGCCCTATCCTATTTTATTAGTCTTGCAAACAGCTGAGTTGCTGATTTTCATTTTTTGACAACTTACAGTCCTAATAATAATGGACCTGATTGACAGTTAAGAAGGGAGATATAAATAAATGGGTTCATAATTATACACATGGCAACTCCCTTGACACGCCCTCTTGTTTGTTGTTCTTAACTGACTTAAGAATGCCAAAGGCAGCCTTATCTTCACATGCCTATGTATCTTCTTAAGTTGCTAAAGAACGAACTCACTTAGAAAACTGCACCCTGTCTGACCCATTTAACACACACCCACTTTTCTTATCTTCCTTCTTAACTTGGCCTGGCATGCTGCTGGTTCTTTCTTATCTAATTATGAACAACTGTGACTTGCTCTTAAGGGTTCACACAGAAATAGCAGCAACTTCTTAACTGTGAATCAGGTCCAACGGGTTTTTTTTTTATTATCTAAAATGGCAGCAAAATCACAAGGTAGCACCTTAAGCACTCCAAAATGTCTTGGTTCAGCTCAGAGTCCCTAAATTCAACAACATTACAAAGACTAATATGTATGACATTTTCTAATTAGTGTGAGTCCTACCCATATCAACACATAAAAATGCATATTACCAGGAAGAACTAATTAACACATAATAAAGTAATAAGTCATAACTTTCCATTAGCAAAGATTAACTGCATTTTTAGAAAACAGATTTCTACAATATGGTAAACTGAATACACCAAGTGGATTTTATCTGCCATCAAATTCTGCATAATATTAAAGATTGTTGTAAGTCAGCGGTAGAAACAATGCAAAATTACCTATGTTATAGTTTCATATTGTATTTTATGTTAACATAGAAATTATTCTTCCCAACAGTAACATGCACTGACAAGCATGAAAACATTAATGCTGCTGCTGCTGCTGCTATAATGCAGATAATCCTGTTATGCTACATTGTTCCATGCCGATCAAACATATTTTGCCTCTAATTTCATACTGAGAATATAAACATGTAACTTGTGAGAAACTGTTTAGTTAGCTAGATAAAATATTGAGAAATAAAAACATCAAAACAACTTTAAGTATTTAAAACAGGTTTATTAACAAAATAAATGCAAGCGCAGTGATAAAATTATCACCAAATTTAAATCTCTGAAGTTCTTGCTTTTAGAGGCAGAATCTTTAGATTTATAAGCAATACAAGTTGTGTGTTACCATCCATCCAAATGTCATGTAACAATTGATTGAGGTAGTAAAGAGGGGTAATATAGTCCTTAAGATTTTTTAATTTTAAATGGTAAATTTCCAAAATCCCTTTAGCCAATGAAGGGAAGACTTAAAACAGTCCAGTGGATTTCTCTTTGTCCATAAGAGTAGGCAATCTTGAAACCGTTAATTTGGAATCTGTTTCCTGGAATTCACTCTTAATCTGTTTCCTGGAATTCCCCCTCTCCCTGCTGGCCACATTCTGGGAGTATATTTATATCTTTTGGAATGCTCTTTTGTTTCACAACTAAACTAATTTACTTATAAATAAAATACTCTCTGATGCCCCCTAAAGTCCTATACTAAAATTACACAGTAGGGGCCGGATTCACAACCCCATTTTTTATTTTTTTTTACATACGTCCCTAATTTTCCAAATCTAGCTACTACGCATGCGTAGTAACTATTATATGCTATGTACGTAGCATTTTGTTACGTAGATTGCATACATGCAGTCTATTCTCTCTCTCTTCTGCGGGACCGTTCACTAAGGGCCACAACCTACTGTTGGGGCGCAGCCAAGTCCGACCCCACCATCATGGGCTCTGGCGAACACCACCTGATAGTTATTGCGCCTTAGTAGGTCAGTCTCGTAACAAAGAAGGCCATAAGAACAGTGAAAACTACATTGTAAATATTCCTTGAAGCATGGAGGGCCTAAGACTGAACTGATATAATTCAGAAGTATGTTTTATAACATTATACCATCGCAGATCAAGGATAACGGAAATAAAGATCTGAGAATAATTAAAAAAAGACTTAGCAAATGCTTTTCTAAGGGCACCATCAACAGTGATAAAAAAAGAATGGATGATATAAAGAATACTGTATATATAAACTGGAGGGTGGTAGAGGAAATGTGCATAAAAATTACTTTACTGAAAGGGTGATAGGTAAGTGGAATAGCCTCCCATCTGAGGTGGTTGAGTCGAACACAGGAGTGGATTGGGAACTTATGTGTACAGATTCCTTAAATTTTACAACTATATCTGCGGCCTTAAGGCCTCACCCCGACACCTAATTTACATGGGTATCTCAACTTATATGGCGTAGAAGAAGTTCTCTGTTATCTGGAATTCAGAATATTCAATTAAGCCTAATATATGCAATATTGGACAAGTGTTATATGCAATATACACTAATGTATTAACAATAAATTTATGTATCTGTATATCTAATCAAATTGTTATATTGAAGGTATTATTATGTCTACTATGTCGTTTCTTGTATATTATATATATATTTTATATATATTTTTGCTATTTTTATATTTATTTTTATTTATTTTATTTATATATATATACTTTTTGTCTATCCATATGACTATTTTGGCAAGCATATGATATTATGATATTTATCTAATAAAACTTTGTATGTTGTTTTTATGATTATTAACCCTATGTTACGGTATTATTTTACTAATTGTTGATTATTTGGTGATGCAAGGGTTAAAGTTTACTAAATACTCTGCCGCCACTAGGGTATAAAAGAAGATCTCACAAGACCATTTTATAACTGCTTGAAAAAGTCGCTATTCCAGCGACGAAACGCGTCGCAATTGGCTCCTCTCCCACTTGCTAAACTTGTCCAACTCGTTGCACACGTGTTTACTTGGCCAGCTCAGATTGCCGACATCTGATATTCCTCCTGGACCCACAAATCATTTGCACCGCTGAACGGAGTGTGCCCGCCGACGGTCTTCACCTGCATTGATCTGACACCACCGTACAGCGTTTCTAAAAGCCGTCAGAAGTAGCAAGTATTATTATCTTTACTGGCTTCTGCTTTTTATACCATCCACGTGCCTGGCTGCTATCAGCACCATCAGTATTTGGGTATTTATACATATAAGGAGATTTGTTTTGCGAGTTGGCCACACTCAATTTTAGAGACTTTTTATATATATAAGTTGACACACTGAACTCTGCTATATATCTATTGTGCTAATTATTGGTGGAATCATCTATCTAAGCTATCTGTGAAGAAACTCTGCCACTTTATTATACCACCACCAGCTGGCTGTTTATTACTCTCTCAGGACATGGACATGCTAAATAGTAGCTCACATATGCTACACTGTATCTATTTGAAAGCTCTTTAATACAAGCTTGCGAAATATATATCCTTCTTTCTGCATTCATCATCAGTTGACTCATTTGCTCAATTTGCTCATTTGCGCAATATTTTTCATGGACACCATTGTTCTCATATCAGAGTTCGCATATATCTTAACTAATTTGAGTGGTACTCTAAATAATTCTTCTGCACCTGTTTTGCAACTTGTGTACTTGTCTAGCAAGTGGTCATTTTAACCATACTTTTTATTAAATCATTTGTTTATATCTCATTCATTGTATGTATCATATGCTTGCCTTTATCAACATAGTTTGGGTGAATTGAGATTTAAGTGCGGACTTTTGTTTATTTATCCTATAATCTTTTTTTGGGGTGTCACCACCCAACACCTGCGATTATCCCGATCACCATTACTATTTGTTTTAATTACTGGATTATAATATATTGCCATTAGCCTTAAGCGCTCATCAGACAATAATTTTTTTTGTACTGTAGATACAACAATTGTAATTTTTTTGCCAGCCCCTTTTCCGTACCGGCCAGCGTACGTAACAAAGTTACGTATGCCTGCTGGTATGCAAGTTTAAGAACTTTGTGCGCATGCGCACAAGTTAGATTACAGGGGAATTATGGGGAATTACGCACAAATTTGGGTTAGTTCTTAATACCACTTTATTTGCGAAGAAATTCGGGTAGAGTTCCTCTACCCATAGCACTTGCAATTTAGAAATTAATCTTGCTGACGTAATTGCTACTAAGAAAAGAACTTTCCAGCGTACAAATTTTAAGTTAACTTCTGACAAAGGTTCAAAAGGTGGTTCTGTTAGAGCCTCAATCATGGTGCTAAAGAGCGTTTAACCTCCAGTTTAATTTTCTTAGTTTCTTAAAGAAATCTGATGACATACTTATTATTAGAAAGATCCATATCTAGAATAGCACTCCGTGCAGAGATTTGCACTTTCAGAGAGCTAAGCAACAAACCTTTTTCAAGTCCTGCTTAAAGAAAAACCAAAATTATTGGAATGTCAGGTACCGAAAAACTATTTACCTCATACCATGCAATAAATGTTTTCCATATTCTATGAAAGGTTACATAGTTACATAGTTGATGAGGTTGAAAAAAGACAACAGTCCATCAAGTTCAACCTATTTTGGATCTCCTGCGATCCCTATCTTTATATTGGAAGTTAATCCATATAAAGCAACCTCAAAACTGTTGCAATCCTAAGATAAATAAATACATACATTTCTACCTTGCTCCACTACTGTCCTTTATTTAAATTAGCGGTCCTGGTAACCCTGAATGTCCTTTTCTGCTAAAAATGTATCTAATCCTTTCTTAAACATATCCAGTGAATCTGCCATCACAACCTTTTCTGGCAGTGAATTCCACATCCTGACTGCCCTTACTGTGAAGAACCCTTCCCTGGCAGTGACTCCACATCCTGACTGCCCTTACTGTGAAGAACCCTTCCCTGGCAGTGACTCCACATCCTGACTGCCCTTACTGTGAAGAACCCTTCCCTGGCATACAGGGCCTCTTTTCTAAAGTAAACATGTCTAAACTGGCTAGCCTTTCCTCATAGCTCAATGACTCCATACCCTTTAACAATTTTGTTGCCCTTCTCTGAACCCTTTCTAGTTCCAATATGTCTTTTTTATGGATTGGTGCCCAGAACTGAACTGCGTATTCTAGATGAGGCCTCACCAATGCTTTATATAGTGGCAAAATTACACAGTCTTCCCTTGCATCTATTCCCCTTTTTATGCATGCTAATACTTTATTGGCCCTTGCAGCTGCTGCTTGGCATTGAGCACTATTGCTAAGTCTATTGTCCACAAGCACTCCCAAATCCTTCTCCATTAAAGATTCTCCTAAATTTACCCCGTTTAATTTATAGATTGCATGCTTGTTTTTGATCCCTAAATGCATAATCTTACATTTATCTATGTTAAACCTCATCTTCCATTTGGTCGCCCAATCCTCTAGTTTACTCAAGTCCCTCTGCAAGGACGCTACATCTTGCTCAGATTCTATTACCTTACATAGTTTAGTGTCATCTGCAAACATGGAAAACTTGCCCTCTAAACCATCACCAAGGTCATTAATAAATATATTAAAAAGGACTGGTCCCAGCACAGAACCTTGAGGTACACCGCTTAAAACTTTTGACCAATTAGAATAATTTCCATTTATCACAACTCTCTGTTCCCTATTCTCCAACCAGTTTTTGATCCAAGTACAAATGTTGCTACCTAGACCCAGTTCCCTTATTTTGTGGACCAATCTATTGTGTGGCACCGTATCAAAGGCTTTTGCAAAATCTAAGTAGACCACATCCACCGCACTACCCCGGTCTAAGTACGAACTAACTTCCTCATAGAAGCTAATTAGGTTAGTTTGGCATGACCTATTTTTCACAAATCCATGCTGATTCCCACTAATAATCTTATTGCTCATCAAGAAAGGTGTTACATGTAGAGATTTTACTTGCTTTAAAAAGGGTATTAACCACTTTATCTGAAAACTCTTGCTTATTCAGATTCTCCCTCTTAATAGCCAGGCCATCAATTTTAGGGAGCATGGGTTCTGATGCACCACTTGTCCCTGGGTCAACAGCTCTGGAAACACTGGAAAAGTCCAAGGTCCCTCTATCGCCATTTGGACTACCTTTGCGAACCATGGCCTCCTGGGCCAGAATGCCCATAACTGCTATAACAGTGGTAGGTTCCTTCTCTAGCTACCTGAGCACTCTCAGTATCATTGGGCCTGATTCAGACTTAAGAAAGTTCTTAAAATAAGAACTTAAAGTCACTCCTGGGCAAAACCATGTTGTTTTCGGGGGGAGTCAAGTTAATTGTATTCTTTGCATGCAGGAATACATCTCTGAATAGCTTACTGCACACAGATACTGACCAGCTTTAGTATTACACTGTTATTTAGACTTGGGCTTGGAATTATCACCTCTCAACACTAGTACTGTTTGCAACAGATGAAATAGGACTCCCCTGCAATCAGCATGGTTTAGCCCAGGTGTGACTTTAGGTTCTTATTTTAAGCACTTTCTTAAATCTGAATCAGGCCCATTGTTATTAGTGGGAAAATATATGCTCTTCGGAAATTCCAGGGAACTGACAGGGCATCTATGGCTAGTGCCTGGTTCCCGATATCATGAATAATAATTCTCCACCTTTCTGTTAAAAGATGCTATAAGGTCTATTTGTGGCATTCCCCATACGTCTACTAACTGCTGGAAAACCATATCGTTAACTGCCATTCTCCTTGCTGGACACTATGTCTGCTCAGGAAGTCCGCAGTAACATTGTCTTTTCCTGCAATATAAAATGACTTTTAAGTCCAATATGTGTTATTCTGCCAAGGACATAAGCTTTTTAGTTTCCAGCATAATACTTCTTGTTCTGCCTTGTTTGTTTATGTGTGCCTTGTTGTCTGATTGTATGGACACTGATTGACCTTCTTCTACACATTGCACACACACTAGAGCTTTGAAGGTGGCTTTTAATTCTCTCAAGTTCGAATGTAACTGCCAAACTTGTAGTGGCCACTTGCCTTGAACTAGAATGTGACCACAAACAGTTCCCCAACCTAATGTGCATGCATCTGTGGTGAATACGATAGGTTGAACCGGAACAAATGACTTGCCTTTCGTCAGCCTTTCCTTCTCCACCCACCAATTTAGAGATCTTTTTATCTGTTTTGACAGGAATATTCTCGGACGTCCATTCTTTGGATTTTTGTCTCATTGCATTAACAAACATGCTTGTAAAGGCCTCATGTGTGACTTTGCCCATAGGAGTAGGTCCAGTGATGCGGATATTAGTCCTAAGGCCTTCATATAGTTGTCTGCTGTCACTACTTGTTTGACCTAAATTTTCATTAATTCTGTAGATAATTTTACCGCTCTTTCTCCTGTCTGTCTGGCATACCGTCATGGTGTGAGTATATATTAAGACTCCCAGATTTTTTAATACCTACTGGGTACTAGCGGCATTTTTGAAATATTTATTAACCAGCCATGAAGTTTTAGAGTGTGAACTACACTTTCTGTGTACTGTTCTGCTTGCTGCTTTAAGTCTGCAGCTATTAAGATATCGTCCAGATAGGGCCATAAAGAAATTCTTTTCAGTCCTTACTTTTCTTATAAGGGTGATAAGAACTTTTGAGAATGTCCTTGATGATGTTGCCAGCCCAAAGGGAAGTACTGTGAATTGGAAATGTTTCCCAAAAATCATGAATCTTAGGAACTTTTGATGGCCTGTGAAAATTGGTATGTGAAGATATGCATCTTTCATATCTATTTAAGTCAAGTTAAGTGAACATGTCTTGTTGAAGATTTGGAAGAACTGATTTTACCGATTACATTTTGAACATTTTTACCTTGATAAACTTGTTCAGATTCCTTAGATCTAATATAGTTCTGAATTATCTGGTTGCTTTTGTCACTATGAAAAACCAGGAGTAAAAGCCGTTGAATCTTTCAGACCTGCTTACTTCTATTTACCACTTGTTGCTTGATCATGGTATCTAGACTATTCTTCAAGGCTAAACTTTATTCTTTGATAGCTTGTATCTGGGATTCTGTAAATATGGTTCTGGGTATTCTACAAATTCTATTTTGTAACCGTAGGTTACTACTTCTTGCACCCACATGTCTATTGTAGACATCATCCAAGTTTTGCAAAAATTGAAGTCTTCTCCCTACTGTTATCTCCAGGCTGGTGGACATGACATCATTGGGCCAACTTCTTAAGAGTCACTCTGATATCTCTCCCTCTTTGTAAATGAAAAGTTGATCTAGAAGTATATGATTGGCCTCTTCTGTAGCCCTTTCCAGGGCTGTACAATCTTGCCTCTTTATATTTTGGAAATGAACCTATGAGCCTATTCTGGTAACCCCTTTTTGCTCTTTCCTGCGGTAGCCATGAAGATTTCCCTCCCCATATTTTGGAAATCATATCATCTAATTTCTGTCCAAATAGAAATTCACCCTCGAATGGTAGAGTTAGCAGTTTATTCTTTGAGTGAGTGTCTGCTAGCCAGGGCTTCAGCCAAAGAGCTCTTTTTACTACTGCCGCTGTTACTACTGATCTTGCTTTTAGCCTCATGGAATCCAGCCACGCTTCACACAGGAATTCTACAGCAAGCTGAATGTTCTGAATTTGCTTGAGTAAATCCGCACGTTTAACTCCGTCAAGGACATCACTCTCCAGGGAATTAAACCAGCTTCTTAAGACTCTGGCTGTTATAGCAGTCACTGCTGCTGACTTTAAGGCGGCTCCTGCCATCGAATGCTGCTTTTTAATCCTACCTCCATTTTTTTCTCCATGGAGTCTTTGAATGCGGGGACATCATCCAGGGGCAAAATTGTCTTTTTTAGAGATTCTAGCAATGGCAGGGTCCACTTTCGGTGCTTCATCCCATTTTCTAATATTTTCCTGTGGAAACGGATATAATTTCAGCATCCTATTAGTGGAAGTCAGTCTTTTGTCAGGGTGCTTCTATTCCTCTGTGATCATGTCTTTGAGGACTTGAGATAAAGGGAAAGCCCCGTATTTCTTTTTAGACTCCTTAAACAGCAAGTCTTGCAATTTTGTCTCTTCTTTTTTCTCCTCTATATTCAGGGATTTGTGTATCAGTTTTAACAGGATATCTACTAGGACGGGATTAAACGTATCTTCTTAATGAGGAACGGAAGCTTCATCAGAACATAAAGAAATATCTGACATAGTTGCACCTTGTTCCATGTCAGAAGCATCATTAATAATTGGTCTAGCCTTTTAAGAGATAACTTTTTTAAATCTTCTTTTGTCATAAGAGTGCAGCATGCAGTGACATGATGCAAAATTGCCAATACACTGGAATAGACAGTAAAGTTCCATACTGGTGTCTATATGCACATAACGTATATATCATATGCTGACCATTAGCAATAAAACAATGGTAATCAGTGGTACCTGAGTGCCAAGTATAATGAGTCCTCCTTACTGGTATATTGTTCAACAGGTCTGTTACACTTCATCTCGTGGACAGCACAGACACCAAAAAGCGCCAATTTAAATAGTCATGCCGCATAAGTAATTTCCTGCTTGCTCTCCTATGGGTGAAGTGGGGACATCGCCAAAGCATTGAATTTTACTCGGTAGAATAATGACGGGCACTAGGAGGTGCGCATCCCGAAGGCGTGAATGAGGCCGGCCATACACCTCTGCTCCCTGCCTAACTGCCTGGCAGGGAGACAACATACTGCGGCAGCTGAAGTCGGGGACCCGTGCAAGTAAGCTACTCTCACTAGCCTACATTCCTCTCTAGCTCCAACAGGAAATAAAAAAAGAAACTGAAAGCCGGAGGTGAAGGGCTTATATACAGGCGGTGTCTTCTTTATTTCCTGTCTGGCTCCAGAGGGGAATGAATACCCGGAGGTGTGCTGACATGACAATAGGTGGAGGAAAACACCTTTGATTTTTTAAATAATCTTTATCCTGTTATTCCTTTTTATTATCTAACGAAAGTACACAAGTCAAGAGCCAACCCCAACCCCCCAGGGCAACCCATAATATCGGGGGTTTACTCTTTGACTTGCAATCTTTCTCATTTAGTTGACTTTTATCTATAGCTATATATATATCACAACTTAACTCTTATATTTTTATTTATTTATTTATTAACAGGTTTTTATATAGCGCCCACAGATTACGTAGCGCTTTACAATGTTACAATCTTTATAACAATACTGGGGAATAACAGACAGACTGGGTGGGTAAGAGGGCCCTGCTCACAGGCTTACACTCTATAGGACAATGGGTTTGATACATAAGGGCAAGTGCTACATATCACACAATGGACCAGCCAGGGTGTATGACAAAAGTGCTCAATGCTCTGTATGCTCCAGTCACACAGCAGTGTTAGTAGCAGAGATGAGGGAATTGTAGAACAGAGAGCGTGCGGGTTTGTGTTCGTAATGTGTTAAATTGTAGAAGTGGTTGATAATATGGTATTTAATGCTTAGGGTGGTTGTGGCATTTGATAAGCTTGTCTGAAGAGATGAGTTTTAAGGGAACGCTTGAAAGATTGTAGAGTAGTGGATAGTCTTAATGAGCGAGGAAGGCTATTCCAGAGAGTTATATCAAAGATACCACTCATTTTTTAAGCATGATAAACAATCTCACATGGAGGATGACTTTATTCTTGTCACATACTATGTAGAATCTCTTCACTCTAACATTCCACACTCCCTAGGTATAGAGACTATCGATATGACCCTAAAGTCCAATCAAGACATCTCTGATGCCTTGTGAAAATTTTTGGTACAAACTGTTTCTTTTATTTACAACATAATTTTTTCACATTTAACAGGAGTTTTTATTTACAACAAAGAGGCACTGCTACGGAGACCAGATTCCTCCCGAGCTACACCAACCTTTATATGGGCCACCTAGAAGAACTCATTTGGCATGGTTTGTTTCGGGGGAATCTGGTCACATATGGTCGCTATATAGATTTGTTTTTTGTTTAGGAAGGGGATTTAATGTCTGTCTCATATTTTATTCAGTATCTCAATATAAGCCACTACAGTCTCAAATTCACACATTCAGCTAGTCGCACAGAGATCAACTTCCTGGATATAACAGTATATATCCAGGACGGTTTACTTTACACAAAAAACTTTAAAAGAGAGGTGGATAAGAGTCAATTTTTGAACTTTAAAATCTGCCATCAGCAACATAGGAAACGCAACATCCCTAAAGGACATTTCCTCAGACTGCGGAGAAATTTTACCTCAATTAAAGAATATACTAGGATTCATTTTTGATTCAGGGATATCCATTACCACTTATTGAATCAGCCTTTCAAGATGCTTTAGAAAAAGATAGTTACTCTATTATAAAACAATACTGATAGAAATAACAAAAAAAAAGTGAAATTAATGTGGAAGGTGGATTAACTTTCATTACTCAATTCAATTCACATTCATCCAATCAAATAAAAAGGATTTTTGATGATAACTTTAAAATCCTAATCCTGTGACCCAATACTAAAAACTTCTCGATCATCCCCTATCAAAGTCATTTTTAGAAGAGCACAGAACCTTAAAAATCATGTGGTAAAAGTCATCTAAAGAAAAATACTAACTCTGTTTCTGAAATTTCTACCTGGTTACCATCTAAAATCAAAGGATGCTACAAATGCGACCGCATTTATTGCATCACCTGTAAATTTATTGATAGAGAGAAATCAAATTTTCTTGGGAGAGTTGGACAATATTATAGGATAAACAGTTATATTTTCGTTTTTTCATTGTCTATTTTATCACATGTCAATGTTGCATGGGATATGTTGGCAGAACTACGAGACAACTATGTACTGCAGGAATATCATGAAAAAGAATCATTTATACTCTCTATCTAGACATGTCAACTCTATGCACAGTGGTAATCTGGACTGTATATCAGTCAAAGGTACTGAGACCATTAACATCAATTAGAGAATTTAGAGATTAATTTGTGTAAAAGAGAATCTTTCTGGATTTTTAATACCCTCCACCCTAATGGTCTTAATGAACTAGATCATGGATTTATTAGTCCAGATATCTTCAGTTCTTGAACAATAAAAATATTTAATATCTGTTGTTGTTTCTATCTGTTTGGTATGCATTTGTTTTGGTTGTACAAAAACACACAAAAAAAACAAATTTAATAATGTTTATAAACACTAAAAATATTAGAAAACAAAACATGTTAGTTAAGTTAAGTTTTTTGAGTAACAATTATCTATAGATAAATAACCTAAACATGATTTGTGTGTATATACAAATGCATACTTTTACCTTGACCCTAGCCCAAGACTGTTGTTTGTATATTAATCATTATACCAACATCAAATTAATATGAAAAATACACATCAGCAAAAGTTTTAAATAATTTTGACATTTTCAACATTTTCTTGTATATCTTTCCTCTATACTTCTAGGGTTAAGGTCTAAGTGCATCTATGCTGATCACATTTGGACTACACACACTGCACTTGTTGTCTGTAATTATCTGATTCATGACCCCTTTATATTGATTTGTATTAAACTTGCAGCCGTTTACAAGTGAGCCATTTACTAAACTTCTAAAGTTTTTATGTAAATTTTGGTATTTATTATCATATTTTAGATAGCACTGTCTATTCATTCTGTATTATATGCTGTTTACTTACTATGTTTTATATTTTATACTCTGTTTAAAACCACACTATTGTTGCCCAATTGCACTAATGAAGTTAATTAATTAAGATTCCAATCACCTGTGATCAGGAAACTTAAAAACAGTCACTCCTGATCTCACTATTCATGCTGTCTGATGAAACCACACAGGAGAAACGAGTAAGTGATATCAGGCCTGATTCAGAGGCTGAAAATAAGAACTTAAAGTTACACCTGGGCAAAACCATGTTGATTTCAGGCAGAGTCAAGTTAATGTTATTCTATGCATGCAGGGAGAATGCTTTGCTTTTACTTATTGCACACAGATACCTGATCAGCTTCACTTTTAAACTGCTAATTAGACTTGAGCTGGGAAACATCACCTTTTAACTATAATACTGTTGGAACAAATGAAATTTGAATCCCCTGAAATCAACATGGTTTAGCTCAGGTGTAACTAAGTTCTTATTTTCAATCTCTGAATCAGGGCCATCAACACTGACCCTGAAACTTCACCTCCTAATTTTAATTCCGGTTTTACAATATAAATCTGCCTCCCCTTGCAATTCAACATGATATTGCTCAGGTCTACACTTCCACCTAAAAAAAGTGGATGTGTAACTCTGAATCAGGCCCATAATTGGATTGTTTCCCTGATCACTTTATACATGCGGTAGCAACCACTCTCCATATTGCAGCTTGATAGAGCATTCATTTCAGTCAGCCTGACAGAGTGGCACAACCGCTCCGAGTCTCCTGAAAGGAAGGATCAGTGTGCTCCATATACCTGCTGACTGAGAACCGAAGAGTGCTTATTTACATCAGACTGACAGTGCAGCACAGTCACTCTATGACCTCTGGAAGTTAAGGTCAGTGTGCTCCATATACCTGCTGACTGAGGACTGGTCAGTACTCTTCCACTATACATTTGCCATCTTTGATATATGGAGAAACTTCTTTTATTGTAAGTACCATGCCCTTTATGTGACTGTATATCAATACCATAAGCCTGGATACTTAACATCGCTTTTGTGGCCACCAGCTTATACCACTCACTGCTTAACGTTAAACACTGTCACTTAACCTGACTTAAGAGCAACAAACTCACCATTCTGCTATCTGCCTGCCTTCACTGTTTTATCATATCTTCCACCATCTGATAGTATGAACTGTCACACACAGCGCTAAAAAATATTCAGTGTTTTCACTATCAGCTGTCAATGCCGCTATCGGTCTCTCCTCACTGATTCCGAACTGGAGTTCAATAATTACTAAAAGTGTATACACCACTTCCTTGAAGCTAATACTCCACTAATACCCCGTGCAGATTACCAGCTAAAAGCCAGGGTTTTCATGAAATAGCCGGGTTTCATGAAAACCCCGGCTTTTTCTGGCAATCTGGACACGAACCCCGGCTCTCTCTAGCCGGGTCTTAGACCCGGCTAAAAAGAAGGGGTTTGCGGAGAAAGCCGGGTCCCGCGGCTCCACTGCACAGCGGTGACCCGGGAAATCCCGGGTCACCGCTGTCCGTGTGAATGGGTAGCCCGACGTGTCCCTGCAAATACCTGGGGTTTTAAAACCCCAGGGATTTGCAGGGCTGGTAATCTGAACGGGGTATAATTGGGACTATCCTATCAACGTGTCCCAGAGTCACTCTTATGCAACTGATTGCCTTGTGGCATAACTTTGTTTTTGGGTGGCCATCCAGTAAAAATATTTATTACAGTATTTGAGGTCCATATGTGTATTAATTGTTAATTGTATCTACATATTTATGTATTTTATTTGATTACTTTTAGGTGTTCAATTAAACTCTCTATACTAACTCAGAGCGCTACCATCTTTTATTATTTTCTGTAGTATATTAGCAACTAATGTAGAGATTGACAGAGTGGAATAACTCTAGTAGAGCATTTTGCAAGAAAAATCAGTAGTTTTAGAACGTGGAAGTCCAATAAGAAGAGTATTGCAATAACCAATGCGAGAGATGATTAGTGCATGAATGAGAGTATTAGCAGTGTCTTGTGTGAGATATTTGCATAGTCTATAAATGTTTTTGGATGTATGTAACAGAATTTAGAAACAATTTGTATATGGGGAACAGTGGACAGTTCAGAGTCAAGGGTGAGACCTAAGCATCGACCTTCCCTTCTCCATCCTCACCCCGTCCCATCCTGCTCTCTCATGCCTTACCTAACTCTTGCAATCCCTCCATTTTCATCCACATCACCTCTCTTGCCTCTCGCTCATTCTCCTGTGGCCTCTGGAATGCCAGATCCATTTGCTCCCTTCCATCCATGATCTCTTCATCTCTTGCAGTCTTATTACAATTACTGAAATCTGGCCCTCCACCTCTGACACTGCTTCCCCTGCTGCCCTCTCCTATAACAGCCTCTCCTTATCCTACACCCTTTGGCCTTGTGAACACCCTAGCAACGGTATAGGTTTCCTCCTCTCCCCTTCCTGCACCTTCAGCATCATACCTTCATCATCACCTTCAGCATCATGAGTCCTCTCTCTCCTTCTCCAACTTTGAGGTCCACTGCATCTGCTTCTACAACCTCATCCATTTATGCATTTCTGTTGTCTACCACCCCCTGGCCCCTCCTACAAATTCATTAATAATTTTGCAGCCTGGCTCCCCTAATTTTTGTCTTCTGACCTACCCTCCCTCATCCTTGGTGACTTTAATATTCCCTTTGACAACCCCTCAGACCCTAGCACAACCAACCATCTCTCACTCTACTTCTCCCTTGGCCTATCACAGTGGACTTCCGCACACATCCACAACCTATGCTACTCCTTTGACCTCTTTTTCTCCAGCTCATGCTCCCTGTCCGACTTCAACTCTCCCTTCCCTCTTTCTGATTATCACCTTATATCCTTCCCCCCCCCCTCCTTCCTTCTCTTCCGACAGAGATGTTGCAGCTTTCAGCTGTTCCCTTGATCCCTTCCTTGCTCTTATTTCTACCATGTCCTGCCCTAAATTAGCCACCTCTCTACAACAACACCCCCTCCTCCTCCATTGACACTGCCTGCCCTCCTTCTTTTGTCACCCTTCACCGCACCAACCCCCAACACTGACACTCCTTGCTCACTTTATTTCTAAATTACCAAGCAATCTTTCTTCAAGTCCTTTATTCATTCCCAATTGTCTAACCCCAGCCGCCTCTTTGCCACCTTCAACTCTCTTCTACCCCCTCCTTCTCTCCATTTCTGCTTTGTCACTTTCTTCACTTCCAAAATTTACTCCATCAGGAGCTCCATCTCCTCTACCATCACCTCTCCTAGCCCTCCATCTCCACCCCCTCATTTCCTCCCCAGCCGCCAACCTATATCTACCACCTCAGCTGAAGAAGTCAACTCCCTTCTTTTGTCCCCACTCCGTCAACATGTCCACTTGATCCCATCCCCTCTAATCTTCTCCAGTTTCTCCCTCTCCACTTGCTTTCAACTTGCCAATCTCTTTTACTTATCCCTCTCCTCTTGCTCCTTCCCCTCCCCCTTTACACATACTCTTGTCTCCCCATCCTTAAAAAACTTAACCTTGACCCCTCCAACTACCAACCCATCTTCCTTCTCCCTTTCACCTAAAAGCTGCTTGAAAGGCTTGTTCCCAGCCATCTTATCAGCTACCTCACTGATAACTCCATCTTGGGTTCTGCCCCCTCCTCTCCACTGAAACTTCCCTCACTTAGGTCACAAATGATCTCCTCTCAAATCTAAAGACCAGTTTTCTCTTATCATCCTCCTGGACCTATCAGCAGCCATTGACACTGTTGATCACCCACTTCTGCTCCACACCCTTCACTCTTGGCTTCTTGCACTGTCCACTCAAACCGCTCCTTCTCTGGCTCAAACCCCTAGATCCTCCTCTCCTACCACTCCTCTTCCTATTAGTTTTCTCCCCATGCTCAATTCTTGGTCCCCTTCTCTTCTTGCTTTACACCTCCTCTCTGGATGATATCATCAGCTCCTTTGGCTTTTACTACCACCTCTATGCCGATGACACTCAAATCTATCTCTCCTCCCCTGAGCTCTCAAAGCTTAACATGGACAAAACTGAAATCATAGTCTTCCCTCCTTCACGTATCCCCTCTATCTCTACTGTCTCCATTACTATCGGTGACTCCACCATCTCCTCCTCCACCCAAGCCCACTGGCTGGATGTCATCCTCGACTCCTCACTTTCCTTAACCCCCACATCCACGCCCTCTCACTGTCCTGCCACTTTCACATGTGCAATATTGCTCGCTTCAAAGCTGTGGGTTTGGAAAAGTGGAAATGTTGCCCATAGCAACAAATCAGATTTTAGCTGACATTCTCTAGTATGTAAAAAGAAAGCGAGAGCTAGAATCTGATTGGTAGGCAAACAGCTCCATTTTCCAAACCTGCAGCTTAGTAAATCTGGCCCCTAAGCTTACCTAGCCACCCCATCCTGTTTGTCTTCCCCCCTCAACTTAGCATATTAGCTTTTATGAGCAGGGCCCTCCTCCCTCCTGTCATCACCCCTCCACCTCATTAGTTCCCACCTTTTCTCTCTATTGTGTATCTCTCCTCTTATTCATCTGTTCCTACATATATCCTGCTTCATTTTCCATACATATTTTTCTGCTATTTTTGTACTGTACTTTATTTTTGCATTGTGTTCCCTATTTTATGAATTTGTCTGTTAACCATTGTATTGTATTTGTAATTATTGGCTTTCCGATTGCCTCTGTACAGCACTGTGGATACCATGTGGTGCCTTATAAAGAAACAATAATAATTAACAGTATCATTATTTTTGTGGTAATAAAAACAATAAGCGTTCAAATCCAAAGATAAGATTTTACACCTATTGCAAATCCAAACACAGGATGCCTAAGGATTTGTTTTCATACTGCTAACCACTACCCTTATCCACATGGACTTTTTAAAGCCATGCACTATTTAAATTTTTTTTACACATGCAAACGTAAAACGTCGGCATTTCAGAATCGATTCAGTGCGTTGCTATGCCTATACCATACATGTAAGTCTCACCCACTTGCAAAGGCATTACAGCATCCCTATCAGAATCAGTCAGAAATGTCTTATGTCTGGATAGAGTGGATTGTGTACTGATCAGGTAGCACAGATTCATGCACATCCACAGAAAGCAAATACAATCAGGCTGCACAGAATAGTGTGAAGAGTCGCAAGTCTGGATTCAGTCCTATATCCCTACATATTAAACTAATATGTAATATAAATAATGCAAACTAATTTTATGCACGGTCATGTCTAATTTGTGCAAGACATATCTCAGGAGGTAGGAAACAGATAAGCATAGTTTACATTTAAGGACTGAATGGAGTTCATTGAAATGCTGAGTACTACACTGTGCTGATAAGAAGTTTTGCTTATGTATTGTGGAGTGTAATATGCTATTTATTTTTTTAATTTTCAGTTGTTTTCACTCTAGAAACAGACACTCATCCACATTACAAAGATACTTATGTACCCACTCACCCTGAGGATCCTTCCTTCCGTTGAACTGGTGGTCTGAGTTTATACTAAAACAGAGGTCTGGAGCCCTGCTCTGACTTCTTCCTGGAGGATGGTAAAAGGGCTGGGCTGCAAGTTAACTAATTCAGGTTCAGTGAAGCACAGTACTTTGTGCAGTTTAGTAGAAGGGGAGTGTCTTTGACAAGAAAAGCAGTGCATTCAGAGGAAATACTGTATATGAGTAATGCTGCAGCTAGAAAGTACAAGAAGGCAAAACATAAAAAAACATACTTTTACTACTGAGAATCAAAGTCTGAACTAGCAAACTTATCTTTGTGCTTTATGTCTAATGCTTGTGAAAATGTCCACAAATGCAGATAAAAGATCTGACACATAGTAGTTGGACGGGTATGTTAGCTTGTGTGTCATATGCTTTAAGTGTATGCTTACTTTGGGGGGGATTCACAAGCCTAGTCTAATTGTAAGCTACAATGCATTTAAAAAAAATAATAATAATGTTAATGCAAACATTAGTTATAACTGTGAAGTGCCAGCAGCTGCCACTAACAGCTAGTGTCACTTCAGTCCTCTGATCTCCTGTTTATGAAAGTGGAAGTTATGGTTAGAAGTTGGTGAGGTTGTAAGCAAAGCATTTGAGATTAGACACTTGCTGGTATGCGGTTACAAACACAGACACACACCAGGCTAGCAGAGCTGGACAGTGTTGCTGCATACATATCACAGAAATAGAGATTTGTCTGTGTGTAGAGATCAATTTTTAGACCACACCAATATTAAAATTTTTCTTTCTTTCTTTCTTTCTTTCTTTCTTTCTTTCTTTCTTTCTTTCTTTCAGTGCTTAGCATGCTGGGTACATGTGAACAATACTGGACATTGATTTTTCTTTTATTAATTGTTTTCTCCTAAAGCTGACCTTGCATTAATAGATCATTATTCTAATCAAAGGATCTGACAGATTCAAACAATCTTGACTGACGGATTTGTCATCATAACATCAAATATTTTACAAGTTGGGATAACAGATCTGAGAAAATGGTCTGACAGATTAAACACACTGAAATACTAATTCACCAGGTCAATGGTCATTTGGGGACTTAGGGCCTGATCCAGACCTATGGGCGCCTTACGGCCGCCCGAGGTCTGTACGGCCGTCATCGTAGCGGGCGGAAATCTGGACATTTACGTGTCCAGATTCCTACCCTAACGACTACGATTAGCTCTGCGGCCTTATGGCTGCATTGCTGATTGTAACAGGGCTTCACCACGTTCCCTAATCTGCATGCCTATCTCCGCCTTGACGGCGGAGTACGGCATGCGTAAAAGGGGGAGCCCCCTTTTCGTAACAGCAAGTGGCCGTAACTATAGTTACGGCCGTCGGCCCTTACGCCGCCGTATGAAGGTTGGGCGCATGCGCTCAACCTTCAAAACAGGAAAACTATGGCCGAGCCATAATTCCCTGTGCGTCCGTATCTCTGGATACGGCCCTTAGAGTAGCAGTTACTAAGAGAAGTTCTTTTTATTTCATATGATTCAAGGCTATCCGCCCCAGGTTATGTGTTCCATGTCTTGTGCTAATTAGGTTCAACTAATTCATAACAGAACATCTGTGAAACACAGTCTATTTATTATTGCGGTTTGCATTACACTTGATGCAACAGAATTTAAGTAAAGCCTTTGCACAAGGTTGTTACAGGTAACACAACCAGGACACGAAGCTTAACCAGGGCCAGGTCTTCACTATAGCCCCTGATGGTGGGAATAGTCTAGGCTCAGAGCCGGCTCTAGGCATAGGCGACATAGGCGAGTCGTCTAGGGCGGCATTTGGTCAGGGGGGGCGACACAAACTCTGGGCTGTCCAATTTTTTAAATGGACAGCCCAGCGTTTGTGTCGCCCTCCTGACTAAAACTGCAGTGAGCGACAGGCAGCGGGAGGCCAGTGTGTTGCGCTCTGGGGGGGATGCGGCGTCAGGCTGGAGAGGCGCCGACGGTCATCCCCTGCTCCGATGGCTGGCAGCTCATACAAGAGGTTCCTGTGTGAGTTGCAGCGTCCATTACATATAGCAGCTGATCGGAAAAATCCTTTCAGCTGCTCTATGTAACGGCCACAGCAGCTCATACAGCAACTTCCTGTATGAGGGGAGGAAGAGAGAGAAGCAGAGGCCGTGGAGGAAGACTCAGTGAAGGTAAGTAAACATGATGGGGGTGGCTATACATGATGGGGGAAATTAAGGGGCTGGATATACATGATGGGGATACTAAGCGAG
>WWET01006275.1:1815-16434 GCA_011038615.1 Limnodynastes dumerilii
TTAAGGCTGCAGGAGGGGCAAATTAGGGTTAGGCTGGGGGGAGGGGGTAACAGGGTAAGGGAGTAGGTAAGCCATATAAAATGGTTGTCAACCCTGTGTGCAATGTAGACCCTTTATTAAAAAAATGTTTATATAATGTCACATTTGTGCTCTTTATGTTACCTGCTTTTGACGGTTAATTCAAGATTGCTGTGAAACGTTATTGCCATAGACATAAAACTGTTCCAGGAAATGTTTGTAAATGAATGAATATTATTCCCACAAATGCATTGTCCAGAGATTATTAACAAATGGATAATTCATATAGCCTAATAAATTTCAATGCTTTCAATATCTAAATGAACAGTAGAACTGCATATACATTAAAGCAGCAATAATCCATTATTGCATAATGGAACAATAGCAAAGCCCAACAACATTTTTTTTAGTTGCTAAGGATATTTGAATGAAATGAGGCCATAATGCATGCATATTGGAATCTACTGGAACATTCGAGAGTCCTTAAGGGCAAAATTCACTAAGCTGCAGGTTTGGAAAAATGGAGATGTTGCCCATAGCAACCTATCAAATTCTAGCTCTCACGTTCCTATTACGTACTAGAGAATGTCAGCTAGAATCTGATTGGTTGCTATGGGCAACATCTCCACTTTTCCAAACCAACAGCGTAGTAAATCTAGCCCTAAGTGTTCACTCCATGATCGTTCTAGAACAGGGTTGGGCAATTAATTTCTATAGGGGGCCACATGAAAAATCTGAACTGTGTTGGAGGGCCGAACCAATGATAACCTGAACTTAATTATGCTCAATATTAATTTTCTCCCATTATAAAAAGCAGCAAATTATATATTTTGATAAGATGCTACTGGTAATCAGAAGTTTAAGAATATTCTGTAAATATTTATGTAAATTTATGAATTGTGGTGTAGGTCAAAGAGGACTCACCCTGGATGCTGGTCTGACGGGATCTCTTAAGCACCCCGAAGTTTAAGCAGGAAGTGACAGGGCAAAGCCGTCTACCGCGGGATACACGTCATCAGGCGTTGGTTGCTAGGGACCCAGGGGGCAGGGGCCGCCGGCAGTGACTGCCCGTGCACTGCGGCTCTGTAGCTTGCGACTCGCAGGCAGTCACTGGGCCTCAATTGTTAAGCTGCATCGCAGGGTCTTGTGTGACCTAGCGATACAGCACAGTGTGTGGTGCAGGGAGCCTGTGGGCGGAGAGCCGCGGGTGCCGTGTGTGTGAGATTAAGGGGTGGAGCCGTGTGACTGGAATAAATACGTGGGCCGGACAGGGATTGCCAAAGGGCCGTATGTGGCCCGCGGGCCGTACATTGCCCAGGTCTATTCTAGAATATTCCCCTCTGTATATAATACCCCTTTCACACCGTCAACGCAGAAAAACACGATATTTTCAACCCGGGTTTTTCCGGGAAGAAATGCCGGTGCAAATAAAAGACACCTTTTAAGCGCACAAAAAATGTATTTGTGTTTTGTTGCACCGGATGACAGGGCATGATGGCACTTGTGGTTCCCCAAGCGCTAGCATGCCCTGCCATCCTTGGGCATGCACTACAAGCATCAGCATGCCCTTTACTTGCAAAATGGTTTTTTTTTTTACTTTCCAACGGCAAAAACAGATTTGTTTACTGTTGCCATAGCAACAGTAAACAAATCTGAACCAATCAGAGACAATATGAAAGACCAGGGTTGAAAACAACCATTGTGCTTTCACACTGCCACCCTTCCCGGGTAGGACTCGAGAATAACTCTTCTTTTTTGCCGAGTCCAAGTCCCGGTCTTTTGACCCGGGACGACCGGAAGTGGACATTTCACACCGCCACCAAATACAGGGTTTTTTTTGCCGATTCCTGGGTTTTTGTCCAAAAACCCGGGTATTTGGTGACAGTGTGAAAGGGGTTTTAGTGATTAGCTGACCAACCTACAGTCAGTTGCCAACTGAGCAGAAATAAATAAAGTTAAAGTTGTATACATATTGGTGGTAAGTCATTGGTTGAAAGAGAAAAAAATTATTATCCTATTACTCCATATCAAGCTGGGACCATAAAAAACGATTTAATGCCTTGGACAGAGAGCAATTTGTTCCCTGGACTAAGTATGGAAAAACTAAAAGCTGGAATCTTTGATGGTCCTCAAATTCATAAATTTATCAAGGATTTCACTAATTTACTCAGATGAAAAGAACTTCTTGAGTAACCACAAAGCAACTGACGCAAAACATGCTGACAAATGTAAAACATTGGGTCCTAATATGAGAACAAAGGTACATTTTCTCCATAAACCACTTACACAGATTTCTGTCTTGATGATTTTAGTGAGATACAAGGGAGAAGTTTCCTCAGATATAAAGAGGGAAGGTATCAATGCTGATGAGACAAACACATAGGGCTGGATCCAGACTTAAGTAAGTGCTTGAAATTAGTTACTCCTGGGGTAAACCATGGTGATTGCAGGGGAGTCATAATTCATCTGTTGCACACAGTATTAGAGTTGAGAGGTCATGTTTCCTATCCCAAGTCTAAATAACTGTGCGATAGTAAAGCTGGTCAGTATCTGTGTGCAGTAAGCAATTCAAATATATATCCCTGCATGCAAAGAACACAATTAACTTGACCCCCCCCTGCAATCAACATGGTTTAGCCCAGGAGTAACTAATTTCAAGCACTTACTTAAGTCTGGATGAAACCCATAGCGCTGTGTTAAGACCTCCATGCGTTTTCTGTATGAATAAAGGTCTGGAAGCCCACATGGAGGAAGGGAGTGAACTCCCTTGTCACTTCCCTCTCTCATGCCAGTGGCGAACCAGAGAGGTTTATGGTAGCCCCCACCAATGAATATTGCTGTGTGACTGTATCTTACTGAGCAATTTTACAATACAACCTGGCTAGTCCATTTGTATGATACAGTAAGTATAGCACTTGCCCCTATGTATCAATCCCCCATGCCCTATAGATTGTAAGTCTGTGAGCAAGGCCCTCTTACCTACCCAGTCTGTTTGTTACTACCCTGTCTTGTTCCAATGATTGTAAAATTGTAAAGTGCTACACAATCTGATGGTGATATATAAAAACCTGTAAATAAAATAAAATTTACAAATAAAGTCAATAAAAAAAACAAATAAAAAAATTGAAAAGGGGTGTGGCTTCAGGTGCTGGTAATGGGCTGTGGCTTTGCCATGTTGGTTTAAAAAGGGACATGGTTTCATGGGCAGGCAGGAAGACCTACATTAAAGAGGGGACATATTCAATGGAATCCCACCACTGACCTGGAAACAATATAAATAATACTATATATTATGGGTCAGGGTATGGCACATACTATACTATAAATAGGGGTCTGGTAATAGCATAATATATACTGTAAAGTGTGCCATTCCCAAAGCCTAAATATATTATAGTATATGCCATAACTAAACGCCTAATATTTTGCCACACATACTTTATGTAGTGTTCCATGTCCAAACCCCTAATATACTACACATGTATAACACGCATTGGAAACCTCCCTTTTAAAATCCTGCATTAGCAACTGCATGCTTTTATGGCTGTAGTTACGCTGCCATAACCCTGTCTCAAGTAAACTTTAATTGCCCCCCACCTAATGGAGTTTAGCCGGGAGGAGAGGATGAGTTGCCCTGTTGGATGGATCTCCAGATATATGGTGCATGCTGCCAGAAAATCACCCAAATTCCACAACCATTAAAATAGTCCGCCGCCCACCTTGCACTTTGGCCATAAAGAGGGATTGGCCCATCCTGTCATACAGATTTCCTTGCATATGGAATAAGCAAAGATATCCGCCTAGCACATGCGCAGCTGTAACGTTTAGACTGACTTACACTTGGCTAATGTTACTAACTCTGGATCCTGCCCTTTATTATTTTAATAAAGGAGGCAGTATTATTATATTATTTACCTAAAGAGACTATTACATTTTTATTATCTTAATACAGTACCAAGCTTTGCAACAATAAGGTATTGAGGACAAATCATCGATAGATAAATATTATGCAAAAACAAAACAGAATCTCTATTTTTATATACATTCACTATATGATTACCTTAAAGGGTTAGGTTTACTAAACAGCCAGAACAGGGAAAAGTGCCAATTGCAACCAGCAAGATTCTAGCTCTCACTTTCCTAATAGATATTAGTAAAAGTTAGCTAGAATCTGATTGGTTGCTATTAGCAACAGCGATTTTCCTTTTCCGCAATTTAGTAAATCTAGCCCAAAGTGTATCCAGAACCACAAATCCTAGTGCCTTTATAGCATAATAAAATCCAATAACCACATGCTCCCGTAACCAAACTAACAGATGTCTAGGGCAGGGTCGTTTCAGTATATTAATTTATTATAATAATTAACAACACTGACAACGTCTTCTTCACTACAGTACAATTATCCTATCTCAGTATAAACGTTTTCAAAGGAATATTGCTTATGGCGATTGCTATGGAGGAACAGTAAACAGGATGCTGCTTGGGGACCTCTGTTGGTAGGCTGGTAAGGCTGCCATTACTAGAGCACTGAGCAGGCAACAAAAAAAAACCCAACTGAGATGACTGGATTCCCGCAATAACAACTGAAAGCGAGGTTTGGAACGCCTGGCATTTGCGTCTAGACGTCATGGTGTCCGCCAAGCGGCAAGGACGACGCTTCGAAGGGCGTGATCACCGTTTGACCAATAAGGCTCCAAGACGAATGGAAAGGCGGGCCATGGTAAATGACAGCTACGACAGCCATTGACAGCTTGCATAGCTTAGGTTCTGGACCAATAGTAGCAGCGAGTGGGCGTGTTTGCGCCGAGTCATGTTGTGGTGTTGCTGCCAGAAGGCGGAGCGGCTTGTGGTGCAGTCAGGCAGGGGAGAGCAGAGTTGGCGGAGGTGGGAGTTACCGGGACACCGGTAAGAGGATGACAGGGTGTTTGGGATGGTGGAGCAAAGAGGCTTTCTAACGTCTTATTGCAAATGCAACGTATTATATGGTTGAATGTGAGCTGCTGTGTGGTGCAGAGTATGCTGAGGCCTCAATCTGCTGAGATGTGTTCAGGAGATGTGAGGGTGCTGTAGCTGCGGGGTTTATCTCTTTCCTCTTTGGGGGATAGTATTTTTGTAGCACTGCTGTAGGTCTCTTGAGATTAGCAGCAGATTGCACCTCTATCAGATTGAATGTTTGCATGCTGCTGCTGTGTTTTATTTTTTATTCCTTTTAATATTGTATATTTAGAAGATGTGCAGATTTCTATGCCAATTTTTTTTTTTAATAGCACAAAATGAAGAAATGATATAATTTTAGTCTGCATGCACGATTAGATATTTAACATGGTTGAATCAATTTTTCTTGTTTACATTAAATAAAGATTTGAGATTGGTTGATGACTCATGCGGCCCTCAGACCTGTCACCTGTAGCCCTCTCTGTGCTGATGACTTATTTCTGCTGTGGTGTGTAGCACTGCTATATGGAATGATTATAGGTGCATTTCTTTCAGTAAATTGATTGCTTGGCAATATTAGCCAGATAAAAGATATTGTGGCCTTTTTTATGATGATGTGGCTGATAAACAGTTTCTGGTTTCCTGTCACTGTTGAAGACTGCACATGATTTTTATTTATTTTTTGGTGATTTTGTCAAATAATTTTCCTAACTATTGTACTACTTTTCTGTAAGTTTTGCTTACGTTGTTCTCTGTAGTCCTTTCTCAGCATCTTTTAGGTCATACTCTAAACTCATAGGTCAGTGGCCTAATTCTGTAACATTGCTTAGCTCTTGTTTTTTTGTCTATTCACAGGGCTTTTGTCTCTTGCTCTGAACATTGACTGTACCCAGGATTTATCACCTTGCTGGCTGTTGTCACACACACAGAGCTGGTGAAAGGTATGATCACACAATCACACCCCATTGGGTGCATCAGCAGAACCTTTCAGCACTATGCACATTGTTAACAACTACATATTGTTATAACAGAAAGATTGACCTTTTTATTCTAGATACCTAGAAATATCCTGATGTTCTTTTAAACTATTTATGCTATCTAATACACTACACATAATCATATCACTTATCTGATATATACACACACACTATAAATAAACATATAATTTGGCTGAATCCAATATTCAGATTTGGCCCCCTTCTTGTACTTATATTGTACTTTATTGTAGCTTTACATAATAGACTTAATAGGTTTTAAGCGCCAGTACACCTTATATTTATTAGATTTGTTTACCTTAAAGGGTGGAGTGGCATCCTTGTTTGGTGTATTTGGCAGCGCAATAGGAAGCACCTTGAGGTTAAAGGTACACACTAATTTATGTATGAATGTTTGCACTTTAGGTCTCACAAGTAATTAAGGTGGCCACACATTAGAGCAGTGGTTCCCAAACTGTGCGCCGCGGCTCCCTGGGGTGCCGCGACGCTCTCATTGGGGTGCCTCGGAATGTTTCTATTTCCTATTTTATTCTATTGTATTTTTGTCTTAGGGGTGCCTTGAAAAAAAATATGGAGACCCTAAGGGTGCCTCGAACTGAGAAAGTTTGGGAACCACTGCATTAGAGCGAATAATGCCCTGATCAATCATAAAATTATTGTGAATCAGACCAAAAAATCAATGTAGTTTGTGGTGCCAGTGGATTTGTAAAACCTCAGATTTTTATTCTTGAATGACTAGGGCACGATAATCTGATCGTTCAGAATTCCTGACTGATTATCATCCCGAGGGGACGATATTGTGTAGTGTGAGGGGAAAGTCCAGTTTTCGGACCCTGTACCTCCACCTCCTGGCTGGTGTTTTTGTCTCTCTTAAAACAGGCAGTGAAGCTCTGGCCATGAGGTAGAGGTGCCACATATTGGCTGTAGTTTCGCTGGACAGCCAGCGAATTGGCTAGCTGCATGCCAATCGGCTCCAAGGACTTCCTGTCACTTTCAGCAGCCCTCCCTCAACATGGATTATCACTCCCAGCAAGAGCAGTGTGTGACACTGATACCTTTCCCTTGGGGAAAATCTTTTAGCAGCCACCTCCTGCTGAGAAGGATAACGTGCTATAGATTACAAAATGTCACATTTTGTCACCGCTTAAGTTGCCGTAAGATACATTTGTGAAACTTTGCTCCTGAAATTGTAACTGTTGCCATATTTTATAAATAAATATTTCTTTACCAATCTGGTTATAATAGTGATGTTTTATGCTGAAAATTTGCATAATTTATGAATCTTAATTTAAGGCTAATGAGATGTAGAATTAATTATGTGGTTATGTGTATATGAATGGATACAACCAGTCTGACACTTAGGGCCAGATTTATTAAGCTGCGGGTTTGGAAAAGTGGAGATATTGCCCATAGCAACCAAGCAAATTCTAGCTGACATTCTCTAGCATGTAATAGGAAAGTGAGAGCTAGAATCTGATTGGTTGCTATGGGCAACATCTCTGTCCTAGAATGCTCTGACAGCTATCAAATATGCCTGTGCTGTTGTAGAATGCCTTTACTTGTAGTATCACAACAACTGTCACAGGTTGCTTAAGCCTAACATTTACTGCTTTGTTACTACTTAGATTTTCAGTCTAAAAAATAAATAAATGTGGGCCTTACGATCGTGCTGCTACATTATCACTGCTTTCTTGAATGATTCTGTGTATTCATCTTATATAATTATCATTTTACAAACATTATTTTTTTTATAATTATTTAAAGATATGCTTTATGTGACGTGTATGGAATAAACATCATTTTAAACTAGCTACACACTATATGCTTGCACTGTGCATCCATTTATTGTAATATGGCAAAGACCAATTTGTCAGAAACTAACAAGACAGTCCTAAAACTGGCCACCCTGATAATCTAATTGTTCAGTCCGCTTAACGGCTCTGCACTGATCCTATTAGCGTTGGTCCTGGACAATGAGTAGATAGCGGGCAATGTGTGGACACACTTCAGTGCCCATTCAGATTGTTATATTGGAAGCTGGGAACATTGTGTGTATATGTGGATATATATATATATATATATAATAGTGTGTGTGTGTTTAGGTTAAACCTTGGCTAATATACGGATTGTAACCATTTTGTTTTTCTCTTCATTCAGATATTACCTGCGTGTGATTCTGCACCGTTTTGCACACCAATTTTTCTTTCCCATGCAGACGAATGAGGGAGAAACACTTGAAGAAAGCTGTCCCAAGGTAAGCTCATTGTAACATCCTGGTTAACTTTGCTGCGATTGTTCAACTGTTCCACATGAGCTAATTCCATAGGCACCAGAAAGTACATCATTTATTGCTGCATTATGCTTCAATAGTGTCTTTTGCGCCTTTCTGTGCATTGTCCTGGAGCACTGGCCATTACAATTAAATCGATATAATAAAGGACCAGACCTTACCTTCTGATTCGATTCATGGGGATCTGCAATCGCAAAGCCGCTATATCCACTTGATCCCTCCGCTAACCTCTCCCTTAGTGCCAACAGGCTTCTGATAGCCATACCCAGCCTTAACTTAATCGAGTCAGCAGTGTATTGGAAGTCTGGAATGGAATGCTGAGCGTTGACGCACCTATAGTGTAATACCTAATTTTGCCCACTTGTGAGTGCATCCCGGCCCTGCTGTCAGAAGCTGCCTGAAATAACATTGCGTTATGTGCGACAATCCATTACGTACAACCGTACTTACGCAAGGAAAAGTTAAGGTAGGGTTTGGTGCTAGTAAATTAAGTAAATAACATGCGATCAAGGGGAGTGCATAGTACTTACGATCATGTAAATACGCTACGAGATCGTACTTAAACTGCACTTAGGTCTGGATCTGGCCCATTGAGTATCTGTCAAATATGGAGGGTTTGTGAAGGTTGTAGCAGCAATAGGAAGGTATAGCAACGTAAGACTACATTTGCTTCTTTTTTGTATTACTCTGACCACAGCATCTAGCCCTGTAATGTCTTAAGCTAAATTCTAATATTAAAATGTGAAAATATGTATATTCTGTGATAAAATGTTGGTAGGTGCAGATTCAGTGTTTTTTAGCTTCCTATAAATTCACTTGCTCAAATCCACTTCCAAAGTGTCACATGGCCTTGCTTTTCACATGCAGCAGACCCAGTAAGGGCTGGGCTGTAGTAGGTGATAGTATATGAAAATTATGTGTCAAACCTACAGTTTTAAAAACTTAATGTGCCTACATATTGCATTGTGGTCACTGCCTGTAGTGTACTTTTGGAAATCAAATTATGGGCTTTAACAAACTATTACATACATTTTTTTTTTTTTCATAAATGTGTGTAAATTAAATTAGTTACAGTTGGGGACAAGCCCCAATTATGTAATTGTTTTTTCTAATTCTTTTGTTGATCGTTGCAATTTTACATATATATTTTTCTAAAGGGTTGAATACCATAGTGCCCATTAAGCGTTTCTTGATATTGAGTGAATAAGTGATTTGGTCTATACGCTGCAAGCATAAGTTGTTATGTGTTTATATCTAAGAGTTTTTAAGTGACACAAGTATAAAGAAATGTCATCAGCCCCTAAACATTTGCATTGCAGATTTTAGTGAATGGCTGGTAGATGAAGATCGCTGATATAATCCTGTTTAGGAAAGTTAGATGACCTGGTGATTGTTGCTAGAAAAGTTTTATAATTTAAATATGATCTTATGAAATCCAGTAAACACACTTGCATGTCCTACCAAATTGGATTGTTTTTTATTATGGCTTTAGGGCTATTTTCTGGGCAGTGCACATTTGACTTGGTAATGTTTTATGATGAATAAGTTTTCTATGAGACGGCTTTGCATGAGCTAAATAAGTGCACTTGGTAAAGCTCCCACACTGTCACATTTCCTTAGACGATAGGTGAAAGGCAAGCTCTCTGCCAATTTATTGGATATGGACTACAAAGCCAAGAGTGCACTTTGGTGGCTGGCGTTTTCTAGGAGGATTAGCTCTGTGGCCAGTTGTGCATGAGGCTCCCTTTAATATCACTTGGCTCTTCAGTTTTGACTGACGCTCTCGATGAAGCATTGATTCATATTGAAGGTTCTACGTGATCATAATACTCTTTTATATATGTTAGCGCGCTACTGTAACTTCTGGCATCATGGGCTTGTTATGGGGTGTGGTTATGCGGGCATCCTATACTGTTATGGTGATTTTAAAACTTGTTATCATATAGCTTATGGGTGACATGATTTATAAACTGTTGGAAAAAGATATAAATCGGCACCTGGGAAAACAATATTGCAATACTAGGGATTGATACTTATTTAAAAATATTCCCAGCATTCTGCTTTTAGTACGAGGCTAACAATATTTCAATTTTAGCACATAAATATAAAAAAAACAAACCTGCAATATAGTTACGCACTCTCAATTTTATTCTTGTTGGCCATGTGACAAATTTCCCTTTTTTGTATTTTTTTTTAATGTTTATATTTATTGTGTTTAGACGACTATAGTACCCAGTGCTTCTCTAAGGAGATTGTACATAAAAATGTTAGGAAGAAATAAAATAAAACATCCAATTTATTCACAACTTTAACAGAAAATGCACAAAAACAATATTAATGCAAAGCCAAAAATTAAAAGCAAATTAAAAATAAAAACAAAATGTCTGACCAAATATAGCCAAAACAAGTCAAGATGAGCTGACAAAATGAAAAAACAAAACACAAACTAAAAAAAAAACCCAGCAAGAATGGATTATGCTCAACTTCAGAAAGGCAAGATGTCCAATGTTTATAGATGTTACTTGCCCGTAGTATATGGGGCATCATGGAATTACAACGCGCCCTGGTAGCCTAGCAGCTGCTATACGTAGAAGTTGCATGGAAGTGAGGTGCGTGCTCTCACAGCTGAGGGAGCGAGCCACAAGGAGCTGCACAGACGTTTGTTTCAGAACTCTGTAAACTGTAAGTGCCTGCAGCATAATGTAGTTGTTGGGGCTCGGAGGAAGAAAAGTGCATGTGCTTGACTTTGGAAGAGACTGCACTGTCTTATCGGCCTCCCGGTCAGATCAGTAATATAAAGGGAAAACTCCAGGGAGGTGCCTACAAGGCCCCAGAACACCCATTGCAAGGAGTGTTACCTGTTCACATTCAAACACTTATTTGTTTCTGGCTTATCCATTTGGGCCCTGCTATCATCATCTGGTTAATAAAGATTATTAAGGACCAAGTGAACGTTACCTGTACCACGCTATACTATTGGCAGTTTAAATCTATAAATATTGGACAATTTGACCTCTCCAGGTTGAGCAGAATTCATTTTCGCTTGTTTGCTTTGGTTATATTTTGTCAGACATTTTGCTTTTATGATTTTTGTTTTGCATTTGTTCTTTATTCAGTGCACATTATTCTATTGCAGATGTAAAAAAAATGGATATTAATGTAAACTCTCTGAGTACTATGTTCATCTAAATAGTGTTCCATAGTTCTCTGTGACCACACTAGGAGCATCTCTCTGGTTCCACATCTACAATCAGTCTATTGTTTTAATATGACATTGTATAATCATTCAATGTGCGTTTTTTTTTGTTTTTGTTTTTTATATATGCTTATAGTATATGTATTTTTTCCAGCATGTCATATCAGCTGTATTGTGTAAAGGGAAACAGGTCTAGCTGCTAAACTTGATGCTTCTATACAGGGCTAATTTGTTTAAAGTATCACAGTAAATGAGTTATAAGACTGGTGAGTTTTTCTTTAATTATCCTATTGTGTCTAGGTTATAATACAGCTAACTTAAGAATTAAACCAAAAAATAGCTTTGATTATCAATGTATTGACAAGGGGTTGGTCTTCTTTTTTCTTTAGTAGAGTATCCTACAACCACATGCAGCATATTAAATCCTCTCTACAGAACATGTGACTGTATATTATAATTAGCAGCCTTCCTGGGAGCATCAGGCATTTCCCATCCCTGGCAGATTGGAGGGCGCTCAAGCATGTAATCTTGCTTGGCTGACATGATATTTTCGAGTTACTTAAACACGTTCTTCTCAAGCTTAACCCTCGTGATTTTAGAATCGATATGTAGTCTTGTATAGCATCTGGGCCAGTCAGGATGGGAGGAGGGTCCTTTAAAATATAAATAAATCTATAAAAATTGTGCATTTTTTTCTATTCTAAGCTGCTATTTGACATTGAAATATTTAATATAGTAGTATAGCGAATAGTATCTAACAGCTGGGGGAACATGCCTATTGCAATAGGGTTTGGGCTTATCCTGCGACATCTCTTAGCTTTTTGACCTAACAGACACCACTGTGATATAGTCCTAAGTAAGTGTACTACTTCACGCTGTGTAAAATGTTCCCAAATGCTGATCACGGTGAATGCATCACAGGCAACTTTCCTGCACATGTGCTCGATATCCTCTAAGATCTTAGTATTCTGAAACAGTCAATGGAATTGTCAAATATATGCTTAAAGTCCCAATGTCTACTTCCCTATAGTCTTGTACATGCCCCAAAATATATTTATATAATTTTCTGCCTTAATACATATATGGAAGACATCACTTACTGTATTCCTCCACTCAGTGGCCCCTTGGTTTTCCACAATCACCTTCTACACGAAAAACATCTCTACAGAGATAATTCTATTTTCGGTCTCTATAAAGGTATAAATATATGCACTGAATTCCCTCTTATGTAATGACAGGCTATTACCAAATAAGATGGTTTGTGAGATCCTTTTTTTTTATTTTATGCTTTTTTTTTTTTTTTTTCTTTTTTTTTTTTTTTTATGGCAGCTTGAGAACGTCCCTTTTTTGCAAGGGCTTTTTCCTCCAAGCCAGTTCTGAACTGGCTGGGAAATTGATTGCTTTTGCTTCGAAGAGCTAATCCTTACCCTAACCCCCCCTTCCCTTCCATATCCCTAACCCTCCCTTCCCGGTAGCCTGACCCTAAGACTCCCCTTCCCGCCCCGTAGCCTAATCCTAAGACTCCCCTACCAGCAGCCTAAACCTAAGTCCCCCCAACCCGCAGGCTGACCCTAATTCTAACCCTCCCCTTTTATGACTCCCCAGTGCCTAACCCTAAAAGTTCCCGGAGGTGTGGTGGGGGTCAACAGGTCCAGCGGGCGGCTTCTGAAAAATGAATGAGTAAGAATGGCGATCAGCCTACGTACCCATTCTAAAAAAAATAAATATCGCAAAAGGCTGCCTTTTCTAAATTGAGACAGCCAGTCTCTAAAAGACAGCATTCGCAGCGGGGACTCTTACCGATCTCTATTATCTTTATACCCCTAAAAGTGATCCAAGTGAGCCAGTGATGGCATCAATGGCGTATGAAATACGTGGGTGTGCATACTTGGCATAGTACTTTACTTTGGTGAGAAGATACCAGTCAGCAATTTTAGAGCTGATGATGCACTGAAAATTACCTGTTGTGTAGGGCACAATGATAAAAAAGTAAAACCACACCTAGCCTACCTCATTTACATCCATGCGATGGTCAACATAATATAAAAAATAAAGGTTTACAGCTGTAATAAATCAAGAAAATGTTGAAAAGAATGGAGATGAACTAGTAAAGGTTAGAAAAGACAATTCAATGGGAAGGGAAACACCTCTCTCCTTGTTTTGTAAATTTCCTCCAAAAAGTATTAAAAGATAATGGTGAAAACACATCTACCTTAAGAATACTTTCCTCAGCCATCAACTGATAAAGGAGAAGCTTTATCTAGAAGACCACGCACAACAAAGGAAAAAAAAATAGATATTTTAAAATCAATTATTACCTCTGAAACTCCATGCCAGAGAAAACATGTGTTCCTTGTCCAATACAGTTGCAAACAAGCACTTACTGATTAATGAAAGACTTCCGTAGTTATGTCCCATTGAAGCACAAAGAAATTCAAGTTTGTGTGTACAGCACAGCTTGTGTAAAAAAAAAAAAATAAATTGTGGTGCATCCGCTTTTGTAAACCAGCACTGGCACTATACAATCTTGTGATAATTAGCAGTGCCAAGAGAATAAACCCTTTAATATCAACAGTGGTAAAAGAAAAAAGAAAAAAAAAACCATAACAAAAATAAGTTAACCTTTAAATCAGGGCCCCAATAATACTAGTCCCCAGGTCAGCAGACCAGATTTACAACTGTCAGGTCAGCCCACAGCCGCTTTCTCCCTTTCTCACCGTCTGAAACTGCTGGGACAGAATAATGGTGCTGACTGTCCTTATAGTTACAGCGGGAGGGTTGCTCCCTCCCCATTTGCAGAAGTGGCTAAAACTTGGCTCAGAGGAGACACAGCGCGCGTGTGTGTGTGTCATAACTTTCTATCTTTAAAATAAAAGTCAGAGAAGTAGTTAACTACATCTGCAGATATAGGATAAACCACCAGCCACTTACAAGGCTTCTCTATTTTGGTGGTCCTAACTCTAAAATTATCAGAGTGCCAACTTTGGGTCATATATCATGTATTTTTAAATTGAGAGCTCACTTGGTACATACATACATGATAAATGACCCAAAGTTGGGACTCTGATAATTTTAGAGTTAGGGCCACCAAAATAGAGAAGCCTTGTAAGTGGCTGGGGGCTTATCATATATCTGCAGATGTATGTAACTCATTCTCTGACTTTTTTTTTAGAGATAGAAAGTTTTGG
>WWET01006275.1:17136-27241 GCA_011038615.1 Limnodynastes dumerilii
ATATATATATATATAAATACCCAGAGGGCTAATCAGCACACCCAGAGAAGAATACACGGACAAAAAGGAGTATCAAAAAGTTATTGAATATATATTTTAAGCATATTTGATAACCCACTGACAAGGGTACATAGTAAAGTGCGAACAAAATCAAAAAGTGCACAGTGCAAACATTAAAAAGGGCCAAGTATGAGGTCTCCACATTTTAGGATCTAATAAAGGGCTCCATTATATAAAGCACCATCTGTATATCGTAGCACCATCTGTATATCAAGCAGCTAGGGCAACCAAAAAAAAGTCCACAGCAATATAAATTATAACTTAGCCCATCAAAGCAACAATGGTCAGAGGTGATCAGCAGGTATGAAGATGGTCAGCAAGTTCGGAGTCCCATGAATAAGTCGGTGGAGTCAGCATAAGTGAAGGTAGACATCAAAAAGGCGGCACTCCGTAGCAGCAGCAACCGTCCAACCTGACGACAATCGTTTAGGTGCTCCACGGCACCATCATCAGGGGACAGTGGAACCGGTAGGCGGTAGGCCTAAATAGGGTTGGATCCAGATTTTGGGATAGAAAATTCTTAATGTTAACCTCCGTTGCAGAGTCTGGATCCGTCCATAAGCAGTAATGTGAGATAGTGAGACAATAGTATTCTATGTGATACAGTCATTGATAGAGATCAGTCATACTGATATCTTTCTGAGGGAACTTAATGTTTTATTGGCAGCAGTCTTCTGTTAGTGTTAGTAATGATTTCATGCTAGCAATAGTAATTGCAATGACTGTATCATTAAATTTAGGCAATATAGAGAAGGCAGTACCAAGTTTAAAACTTAATACCAAGTGTCCGGTTATTGCGGTCCTGGGGATCCAGATAGAGATTTGCTCCATAACTTCAAGTTGTGGTTAATAACCAGGAACCGGATCCAGGCCGTGCGGGAGTGTGTCAGTCCACACAAGAGAGGGGAGTGAACTCCCCCTGCCATTCCCCCCTCTCGTTCGTCACAAGTGTGATTCTTGCTGCCATAAGACAGCCTTAAGTCACATTTGCGGATCAGTGGTCTGTCCAACTGCTGATCTGCTGGTAAGTGGGTGGTAAACCCACACTACATTTAACATGCTTCCTGCAGAAGGGAAGCATAGCCCCTTTGTTGTTTATGCCATAGTACGGAACTAAGTTCCGTAAGATGGTTGTTACGTTAGTAAATCTAATGGAACATCTGGAGGCCGCAAGTGGCCTCTAGTCCATTCAGCCCTCATACGCACCATACATGCATAAGGAGGCTATCGTTGCGAAGTGTGTATTTTCATGGATCCACAGCAGATTTATTTCTGTGGCTGCAGAAGATGGCATTTCGGATGTCTCTTTTTTTTTTTTTTTTCCTTCTCTCCAGTTTGATAGTAGTTGTCAAACGTCCTGTGCGTGGCATAACAATCAGAAATCCTACCAATGTTGTTGTATTATATGCTGGCAACAGATCAGAGTAGACATGTTTTCCATCTTCACTTACTTATCTGTAATTTATTCACCGAACATGTTTCAATGATGTTCCTCTAATTCATGTTTCTGTAAATAGTATTAACAAAACCCAAGGTGTCAGGTCAGTGGCAACCAAAAATCTGTATGTGGCATTGGAGTGGGCACAGCGGTTTATCCACACTACATTTTTTTTTTACTTTTGGCTGCCAGCTGAAACTGCTGGGAACGTCCAAGCAGAGTGATGCCAACAGTCATCAGCATCACCCACCTGGGAGATCCTCTGTCAGCAGCGTCAGTGGACGAATCACTTCTGTTTCCTCCTATATGAGCCCAAAAAGACTGTCTCCTAAATTTTAGGTCTGTCTCCTTGTTTATAAAAAACAAATCGTCTAGCCTGATCTAATCAATGAACAGCATATGTGTATAGTTAGTAATGTTCACATAAGACCATTGTTAAGAACTATCATTCATCATATACCATATTGATTGATAAATGTATGCACATATTGCAGATGGGTCTGATAATTATATTTTGAATATTCATATCATATGTTTTATATAACCATGCCGATATAAAAACCATACCAATGAGTTACCAGCAGTAGTGTATTTTGTAAGCCTTCTCTTTTATTTTGATAGATATGATTTAGCTAAAGGTCTTTCCGTGAAGCCTGAGGGAAAAGGTATGTAGGGGAGGAAAAGATTTGGGGCAATAATGTTGCATTATAGAGCAAGCTATAGGAGTATATGGGATAAATGGGAAACTATGTGATCTTGGAGCACTGCCACTTGGAATGGAGAGCTGAGGTTAGGCTTTGGCTCTTCTTTGGGCATTGGTCAGAATGAGCGCTTCCTAAGTATTGCAATGAATTTTATCACTGAAGAGCGCATCTTCATATTCAGTAAGGAGGAACAGGAGGGTCTGGTATAGAGAGTGAGGTCCATGATGTCTCAAGACGTTCTGTCAAAGACCCTCAAAACATCTAATGAGCATGATTGTGGGGGACCCTTCAGCACTAGCCACATGGACACTTCAGTTATTTCAATGTATCAACTAGACAACAGATTCAATAATAATGTTGATTGAATGTATTATAAAGGTCTAGACAGGGATGATGGTGAGAGAGGATGTTTAATGATGACACTATACACTTGTGAATCCCACCTAAAAGGAGGTACTCTATATGCTCAGTAGTCTTTACAGTGACTATAAGGTAATGACTAATGACATTGGGGTAGATCCAGACCTACGTGCTTGTTACGTTAGATTTTTTACACTATCGTAAGTACTATGCACCACCCCGGGCACTCCAGACGGACTTTTTCTGATTTACATCTACCAAACCCTACCTTAACTTTTCTAAGCGCAACTGCGCACGTACATGGCATTCCTATCTGCGTCCGTACGTATCATCCTGACGGACGTAACTGCCTAACCCAGTCCATACTGTACAATTAAAATGCCTCCTTCAATGCGTAGTTAAAGCATAGTTACGGCTAGCCTATTGTTGGCACGCCCCTTCGTACAATGGTTACTATGTTGTTACGGCCGTCCAGAGTTACATGTCGTAACATCTGCTGTGCGCATGCGCAGAACGGCCAAATTTCGCTAGCAGCTAGTGTAACTTCGCTGTCATACGTAGGTCTGGATCTGACACATTGTTTTCAAGTTAATTCTGCCTGGTTTGTGGTCTTTTCATTTCTCCAATATACTAATAGTGTAATGTGATATAAAATGTAGTACATGGTTGGGGATAAGTTTGTGCTATTTGAAACTTTATAAATAACAATAACAATTTTTTGTTTTGTTTAAATTCAACTGAATGCTGGAGTGGACAATAAGTTCATAATAGGAGCATAACATCTTAAGGTCACGCTTCCCCTGTTTTCCTGCCAAACATCTGCACATCCCCCATTTCTCACCTACATTAGTTTCCCTGAGCCTGTCATTTTTCCTTAGGCATCCAAGACATGTATGACCATGTTGCCAATTGGTGAAATATTTCCTATTTTGGAGTGACTTAGTGAAGTATAAATACCATAGCACAGTAGTAATGATAGTGAGGAAAAGTTAGTCCATTGTTGGGTTGCAATCCGAGTTAGTAAATTTTTAGAAATTGCTATTTTTTCCATTTCTCTTTCCAATTGTTTCAGAATGACAGATCACAGATTTCATGGTCTCTGTCCATGGTTACTTCAATTTGTGCAGTCATAGAGACCACATCATGCACTCAGCCATGTCACACTAACATGTAATTAACCCAATGTCTGACACAGTTCTATTAACAAGAGCATACATATTACAGATGATATGCTGCATTTTATAACATTCTTCTTAAAATACAAATAAAGGACTGTAAATGTGATAAAAAGGCTGTGGAGAAGAAAATATTATCGCAATCATTTTACCAATATTCACTAATATTTTAAAACCCATGTGTTGATCTTACATTAAACACTATTTGTAGGTCTGTGATTAGAAGAACAGGCACATTTTTTTTTCTCCTTTTGAATGGTTTTATAGTGATTTTAATAGCATTCAGATGCATTGGATGCAATATCATATGTTAATCTTAGCCCCTAATGATACCTGAGGTTCAGCATCCCCATGGTCTGATAGCCATGCTGCCTGCCAACAGTGGACAGCATGAGCAGATATGGAATGATGGTAGTCTTTAGCACCCCATTCTCTCCTGTCATCTTGGTCTTTTGTTTCAATAATAATAAAAAAAAAAAAACAGCTTACCCTGGAGAGTGCTCTATATTGTTATTGCATTGATGTATAGCCAAGTGTGATTGAAGAAAATCTGTACTGTATAACACCCATCAGCTTTTCATTTTAATTACTTCAAACTTTATTGATCCAAATATATAGTTGATGACCCTATCTGTTTAAGAAGAGGACCTATAAACTAATGAATATTTATATAGTTAGATAATACATGCTTCTATCTTAAGATCATTTATTTTATTTTAATGAAGTTAATTATCTTCTCCAGTAAAAGAGAACAGACGCAACGCAACCCTCTAGTTGATCCATCCCCACACCAAAACCTGATGTCTATGCACTCATTCTGTCTTTGCATACAAATAGTGTCTGGCTAATGTCAGCAGCATGCAGCCGCGGCGTTACGGGGATGAGCCGAACTCTGGCGTTCTGGAAGCTTTTCCATAGCCGTCCAGGAGCTCCTGGCTATTTAGTGCTACGCAGAAATCCAGAAGCAGCCAGCCATTAAGCCGCTCTGACAGACTGGCTGCTGTCCCTTTAAGTCTGGCTGGGCCCTCCTCCTCCTTCACTAACTCCCCTGATTGACAAGTCTAGCCCTGGTCACATGACCTGCCTCTATTTGAAGGTCACAAAAAAAGCTGCTTCCTTCAGAGAGGGAGAGAGCTAGAGGGAGGAGAGAGCAGAGAGAACGATCAATGCAAAATGGCTGCCAGCCTCTGGTTTATGCACATATACCTTTAAAAGGAAAAAAAAAACAACAACAAAAAAAAGACAAAAGTGTGTTTGGAATTTATTATTGTTTTTGAATCTTCGTCTGTTTTTATTTGGTGTATTTTCCTTATTTTTTTGTACTGGATTTACCTTGTATGCCTCAAATCGCTGGATTATAGCACAGTTGCACTTTATAAGGTCAGTACGGTTTAATATCGTGATATGTTCTGCTGTGGGATTCATTTCAGCATAGTTCTTAGGACACATATCTGTTTTGCCGTCTGTGGATTTGTTTGTGAGTTTTTGTTGTCGTTGCACACGTTTTGTTTATATTGTATCTGTACGGGTAGAAAATATCCAGTAGGTTTGCTGCAGTGTCTTCCCTTCTACCCAAAGGTGCTTTGCAAACATTACATTGCTACAGTTTCTCTTTAAATAGGAGGATTTGAGGGTGACAGTTTCATCTGTCATTTCTTTTCATCTCCCCCATTTTTTTTAAGCCCTCCATATTAATGTCTTTTATTGAGGGTTCTTTATCTAATAATAAGTTTATCACCTTTGATGCAATATAATTAAAAATATATTTTAAAAAAAAATTTACGCTACATTTTAATGTATCTTAATGTATTAACCCTGTTTTAAAATTTTGTTTAGTGTAGAAATTCAACCTGTCGTTTGGTTGTCTTGCATTGCATAAAAATGTATTTTTGTGTTTTGCATATTTTAAGCGTGCAAGCGTGTGCTGTACAAAGAGCCCCCCCTCCTCTTTAAGAAAAAAAAATAGAAAATAGCACCAGTGAATCTTGCTTAAATATCAACGGATTTGCATTTTCAAAGCCACTAAAGGCCTAACAGGAGGGGAGAGAAGGAAGGAAGGGAGGGGGAGGAGAGAGAGTGTGTGTGAGTGAAGTGTGGTGGGGGTTGGGGGCATTTTTTTCTCTCCTGAATGCGTACAAGCTACTGTATGTATTCAAACTGCAGGCATCTGCAATGTTTGTGATCTGCGTCTACTCTGGATTTTATTTTTAAAGGCTGAAGGGGTGTGTGTGTTGGAGCTCAATGCTTGGAAAAGGTGCTAATTATTGTTTAAGTGCAGTGTCACATAGGATTAAATCTCTCTTCTATGTGTGTAATTTAACCCCTTTGTGACAAAACAAAATAGATTTATAATTTTGTAAATTTTATTCTATACAATTGAAAATTGTTTTGTTACAAATTGACCCTGTTACAAAACTATAAAGATCTGTATGGTTAAGTCATGCGTGCTTAAAATAAACAAAAGCAGTAAATGATCTATTAAACATCTACGTTCAAAGTAAAATCTTATCAAGATATATTTGTATAGTGTGTTGTCTAAATTTATATATGGCTTTATATGAAGGGACTAGTAAATGTTGTTTGTTTTTTATTATTGACAATTTCTTGTATTTAACTTTGACAATATCTGAAAGTTATTACAGGTTGTAGTTGATGAGGGGGGATTTACATGGACGATTTGGAGATCAATTCTACCGCCATTTTCCAAAAAGAAGACAAAAAAATACAAATTATAATGACACCTAATGTACTTTCCAGTACTATCTCACTTGTCATACCCACAGAATCAGCTTCCAGGCCAGTCTACTGTGTTGTAGGGATTTTTTTTTTCCATTTAGGATTGATGGCTTCTGTCAGTGTTTACTTCTATTGCAGAAAAGGATATATGTGATTTATCTACACTGTCAGTTAGCTTAGGTGTGCAACAGGCCGGTCGGTTTCTTCCCATTCACCTTTTTAGGTTTGTGCTGTGAAAGTGCATGCAATAGATTTTTTTGAGCTTGTTAATATATGATTTATTATTATTTATTATAATTATTAACGCTTATTTACATATAGCGTCATAAATTGTCCGCAGCACCTTACAGAGAATGTTTGACATTTACATCACTCCCTGTCCTATTGGAGCTACATACTAAAGTTCCTAACACGTTCATACAGCCACACAGACTAGGGTTAATTTTTGTGACTAAGCAGCTGATTAACCTATCAGCATGTTGTGGCAGGAAACCCATGCAGACACAGGGAGAACATACAAACTCCACACAGATGAGGCCTAGTCTGTGAATCAAACTCAAGACCTCAGCGCTGTGAGACACAAGTGTTACTCACTGAGCCACGGTGTTGGCCATATAAGAGTACTAATATATGATTGTATTAATAATAAGTGTCCTTTCCCACTCGTATCTGCTTGTTTGTCTTGTGGTTATTACTTCTAGTTGCTTTAATTTGCGTGGTTTTATTTTTTTAAATGTTTTGCGATCCTTGCTTGAAACTTTTTTGTGAAAATGCTTGGGGATTCTTATAATACCTTATCATGTAACTATTTTAGAATGGTATGTCTTGCCAAAGCTACATTTCTATATTTCTAACACTGGGTCATTTTTATGGTTGAACAAAGTTATTCGGATGTTGACACTCCTGTGTTCTGTGTATGTCATGTGTAATGTAAACTAAACTAAACTATGGAGAAAGTGTTTAGAACCTGTTTTTGAAGATGATTAATGTGCCACGGCAGCGCATTGCAGAGCAGTGTACTTGTTCCTTTGGCAGAAAGTGTGTGTTAACGACCTCAAGACTCAAGCTTCAATTTACACTCGGCTAAAAATGGAATGTCATTGTTGTAGTTCTCATGAGATAGGTTTCTCTGTTGTAGAATGCAGACATTCTAAATTCCTTGGTCTTATCCATAGGTTTAGTAAACGTATCTTGAAAGTAGACTTTCTGTTAGTGACAGTTGCAGCCTTGCTTTTGATGAATGTTGCATTATGTTCGCTTATCTCATTGTGGATTTTTTTTTCCGATCATAGATCAGATGCGTTTTATAATTGCTTTTCAAGGAGTTTTCTTTAAGATTTCCCGTCACTGTCACCTGTTGGTTTCCAGTCTCCATTGTTGTTTCTTCGGCCATGTGTCTTTACTATGTCTAGGAACCTATGCCTGTCAGTTTTTGAGTTTCTTCAGAGAGCAGCTGCTTAGGTTTGGTGTTACTTATTAGCACCAGGTGCCTGTCATACATCTACCCCATGCATAGTTGCTAGTTGTTGTAATAATTATGGTTTAGCTACTTTGTAATTTGCCTGATATTTGTTCTAATATTGTTAAAGGAAACCATAAAGTAAACTCCCTTCCTTTCTAACTCCAAATAATTTGTGTGCTTTTGTTTAAGATTGAATTGATTGATACTGCTTTTGATATTTAAGAATATAAATGTGTACCTATACTTTATAAGTCCTTATAAATGGCATTCTTCATAGTGCAACTAGTAGTTAAGTCATTATGAGGGTATATTTCTAATGGATTACTTTCCTTTAAAAATAAATAGAAGACTACTAACACTTTGAGGTTTTTTTTTGTTTTTAGTACTGTATCGATGTTAATACGTACTTCCTAAACATTGTGAAAAGTTGCTTGTTGGAGCTCTGTTTGTAGACAGTTGTAAGTAGTAAAACACACCCAATCAGACTAAACAATAGAGGAAAAGACAAAGGTGCCCTTATTAGTGATGATTAGTAGAAATAAATGCTTTCAACCCGCAGGCAGCATCAGTCGGATTCTGCTGCTCTGCATAGCTTATACAGTTGAGGTTATTTAGCACACTTGTCTATGATTTTTTTCTTGACCATTTCCTTCTAGTTAATCCTCTGCTTGGTGCTTTAAGTTTCTTGACTTGGGGTAGCCATACTCTGTATATCTTGAAGTTGAAGGAATTCAGCCTGTTTGCCTTCACCAAGTGGTCAGATTGTATGAGGCACAGATAAGGCCATTAGTGACTGTGCATGCAGGGCCATATTGATGATTTCAGTAGCATGTGCAGTGAGTGTCCACAGGAAAATCATAAAGCACCTTTGCCTTTCAGACCAGTTGATTGCCATAAATCTTCTCCATCTCATGCTTGTAAAGTCTGGCTGGCCTTCTGTAGTAGTATTTCTGTAAGTTGGTTTGCTATTAATGCATAAGTGATTTCTATTTCACAGTTTGCTTTACTAATTGTTATAGGTTTAATAACAGATAGCTGTGTTCAGCTTTGTCATCTGCCATGTTTAGTTTTCAGGTTTTTTTTCTTTCAGTTTAAAGTGAATGAAACCATAGATAAACCCTCTTGAAGCCTCTGACCCTCTTTGGGCCCCAGCACATGATGGGCAGAGTTCAGTTGATTTTCTAATGGACTCCTGGTGACCTCAACCTACTCTTGTTGCAGCAAGAGCTGGGTATGCTGTTTTTGTGAGAGTGATTGCATTAATCCCGCATTTTGTGTAAAGTATCTGGCAAATAAATTAGTCTTTACACAAAATTGCCCAAATCTTTTCATGACTTCATTTTGGTATCTTGCAGACCTATCTTGTAACAGTCTGTATTGAAAGCTGCAGTCAGAAACTGCAGCTTCTGATTGGTCTGCAAACTTTTATAGTTATTTTTAAAGTGGTGAATTTTAATGCATTTTTTTAAATGGTAGGTTTTTAAATATACTTTTATGCCTCATCACACATATAGTACCACCTGTATGCCTACAATGTATATCTTCATGTTTAATTTCTACTCTGTTCATTTCCTCGCTATGTGATTTATTTTTTAAACTCCCCTTTATACATTTTGCATCAATAATTGATGTCCCTTGTTATCTCTGTCAACTGAGGGGTCTGTGTTTTGTTTGGCATTTGTAATGTCTTTGCAATACAAGTTGTGTAGATTCTATTTTAAGAAATAAAATAAAATGTTTATTTATTTTTTTACAAAGGGCCAGATCCAGATCCAGGCAGCGGAGGTCTAATGCCGGATCCCTACAGCATCCTAGGCTCTGTACAGGCTGTTGGGGAGAGGGGGATACTTCCCTCACTTAGAAACATAGAAAGCGACGGCAGATAAGAGCCAAATGGCCCATCCAGTCTGCCCAGTTGTTTATTTAAAACTATACTGACCCTAAACCCTATTTATCCTTAATTTTGTTTAAGATTTATATACTTTTATTTATCCCGAGCATATTTAAACTGTTCTACTGTGTTAGCCTTTCAACCACCGCAGATGGGAGAATATTCCATTTATCAACCTTACAGTGAAGAAATTTTTCCACACATTTCCTCTGAATCTACCACCCTCCAGTGTATATTCATGCCCTCGTGTTCTATTACACCTCTTCCTTTGAAAAATGC